>JWZT01000858.1:50692-97546 GCA_000827895.1 Thelohanellus kitauei
CAAAAGTACAAATAAAAAGGCTGTCATCCTGTGATTGAAATAAAAACAGGAGGAGAAACCTTTAAAAATATCAGGCATCTTAACATTTTTTCCAGTTTGTGATAAAAAGTTTAAAAGAAATCTTGGTATTCTTTGAATAGGGATGTTTCGTTTACGAGTCATGTACCGCACGTCGCGCTAAAACCGGTAAATTTTACCGGGTTTTGCAAACAAAAGCGTGAAACATGGCAATCAAAATTCTGATTTTTTTAACAATATTAGGCTGAAGGAACGATTCAAAAGTATACATAACTGATTGAAATTTCTTCAAGACATCGCTTCTGACTAAATTCGGCTATAATTATTATGGTTGCAGTCCGTGGTGGGGAAGTAGTTTAATTTGAACCTTTAATTTTTAGCGTACAATAGTGACACTGGATTTTGAAACCATTATGTTCAACCACGGCAATCAAGCCCGGCGATTATTTAATAATCTAAGTAACACTTTTTAAATAAAATGTTCATTACATAAAACTAGTTTTGATACTCTATCGTAAAAATCTTCCATGATTTCTTAAAAAAACTTTCTGAGCGTAGAAAATAATGTTGGAGATCATCCTTAGTAACTTCCAAACAGGATGAGGTCATTCATTGAGTACGATTATTGTTCCCATTAATTAACCCATTTTTCCTCGCCAAAGTTTTCATCAGGAACAACCCTCTCGCATGTATTGATAAAAATGATGCATGGGAATTGGGCGAGTTATTTTACTTGTAAATCTGAACATTTTAACCCACCTCCAAACAGTGGTAAAATGGACATTTAAATTTAGAAGGTTCTTGACCTCCACACAGATTAGTCAATGTAGCATTTCAACATTTCCACAGAAAAATACAATATTTCGAAGTTAAATTTACATGAATTACTCAAACCTTTCTTGATTTTATTTCTACGCCACTGTCCGCTATTTTTTAAAAATACGATCAATGATTGTAGGCGAAAAATTTAAGGTTCTAATTAAACTGCTTTCCATTGGCGGGTAAAAGTCCCATAATACTTGTCGAATTTTGTCAGAACCTATGTCTTGAAGCTATTTAAATTGTTTCTATATACCTGAGAATTGTTCCTCTTGTATAATGTTGTTAAAAAAATCAACTTGATTGTTACGATGGTTGATTCAATCCTAACTTAACTAATTGTTTTTCATCGTGACTTATTATTGAGAAAATTTAACAGACGTAATCTCCAGGAAAAAAAATCTTATCGAGCCAATGGACAAATATTTTAAATACCAAATCATTAAGAACTGTGCACTATATTTGATTCTTACTCAAATAAATGTAGTTGTATTCTTATTTTTGAAAATGTTGCAAAATGGAAAGTGCCGAAGTGTAACCGTGTGTTTTCTTTATCACAAATGGTAAAACTAAAAGTACCTTTCAATCCATTTCGAATTCGGGCAGAAACTCAGTTTTATCTTGATCCTTAATTAAATGCGAAGAAACAACACTGAAGTTGGAAAATTAAAATAATTATTAAAAGTAGTCTGTGATATATTCTTCTGTAATACACGCTGAAACGTAGGATTCCATGCGATTGTAAAGGTTTACATAATTATTTAGTGTCACCAATTCCAGCGTTTCGTTGAATGAGTGTGATGGTATTACTTTGATTTACCAAATTCTACTTATTTTTCAAAATTTAAATATGAACTATAAAAATGTTTATTTTTCTGCCCAAATGCGAATTCAATTTCAAGACACTGTGACAAAATAAAACCTCTTAAATATGCCATACATAGTCTCTTTCTTCTCGTAACATTTATGGCCTTGAAAATCTGTTATGCAGTGATACGCGGCTCCAGTTTGACAAAATCTTTTACGACCAAACGCGACTTTAAGTTGAGATAAATATGTCCGTTATTTTTCATCAGCCGACCTGGAAAACCTACTTACAGTAGAAGTATAGTCAACTCCGGTTAAGTGCACAGCCTCGAAATCGTGAACAAACGTGAATTTAATTAACAGGAGTGTGCGGATATCCGGAGTAAATTTACAGAGCCATTGAAAACGGGACCAAGATTCTGGGTGCGGTTATTCGGAGTGTGCGGTTACCCGGTGTGCACTTAACCAGAGTTGACTATATAATGAAAAAAATAATTTATTTTTATCAGACACCCAATAATTTGGTAAGTTTGTAACGTTCTTCAGAAAATTAACAAACAAATGCTATCTGGTCATTTGGACCTCTACGCTAAACGATATGAAGGGTTTTCTCAAATGAGAATTTATAATTAGACTGTTCTAACCTTTAAAAACATATTATAAATCAATACGTTTGAGGGAAATAGATAGTTTTTATGATTATCATCACAGTCTATAACAAAAACAAACATCAGGCCATTCCCTTACTATGAACATCTCACCTTCTTGTATCAAATTTATTTTTCAGTTCCTGGCTTTGAAACCTCATTAAGGATCTCCACGATAGGCGTTTATACAGCAAATATTCATTATTTTTATAATTTCAAGATAAGTAAAATATTCGTTAAAATGTATGAGTTTAAACATTTAAAAAGCCACATAAAGACAATCTAAATTAGAGCTTACATGTTTTAAGTGTTTCGTGTTGCTAAAATAACTTGAACTCTTCGATGAGTGGTCAGAATCATTTCTAGAAAAAATCGATAGCTCTTTTCTATTAACACATCTTCGGTGATTTTCGCTTTAGGTATCAAAGCGATATTTTGGTCATATTTCTCTCAACATCAGAAAAGAAACTCGACTGCTGTTTATCACCTGTTGATATTCCATTGCTTGGTAATCAGTAAACTAACACACGAGAGGGTTTGCTTTAGCTTAGAAGCTGAATGAAAGGTAAATGGCTTTTCTTAGACGTATGAGACTCTATACAGTTAAATGTGGTAAGCTTTTGCTGGTTTTATTCTTGGAACGTTTTATGTTGGAAAATATTTCACTTCCTTACTGAATTCGTGGAAAAAATCCCTAAGTTTGCATTTTACAGGATATGCAAAATTTTTTCGTTAGGAGCGCCATTTTATTGTTCGTCTGATGTGTTTTTAGTTGATTAAATATTTTTTCTCGATTAAGTTATTACTGTCTATAGATAATTAAATAAAATAAATACCTCAGGTGCTTTCTTCATAACAAATTTTAATCGAAAATTCAAACATATTTTTGAAATAAGTAATATTCAGACGCAGAGACAGGTTCAAATGGTCAAGATCCTGAGATCCCCCAGTTAACACTGATAGGTGAAGTGGCTTGACATTACTTTTGAGATATGACGAATGACGGCGTTGAAAACAAATATACAAGGTTCAAAATTGCCAATGGGTTTTCCGTGTGCCACGATATCGCAAAATATAATACCTTCTGATTAATTGCACTAAGTTTGAAATTCTTCCTAAGAATGCTGCCGATTTTGTAGGGAATGCTTTTAATAGGTTATCTTTTGCCAAATAACTCCAACCAGAACATTACCCAACCTGTCCGGGGATCCGAATTCTCCCCTGCTCCACCTTATTCACATTCAATTGGTCTGAATATTTTTTTTTGAAAACTTCACGTTGGTTATTTGTCTATTCGCCCACCGATTCCAACAAAATTCCCCTCTACATCCACTTTAAAAGACAGAAAAACAAGACCATACTTATTTAGATATGAAAAATGACCCAAAAACATTTACTCTAGAGTCCTGTTCAGCCTTTGAGAAGGTGGTGTAAAAAGAGATTAACAAATTTTTGGATTCATATAAACTCAAATCAAAAACGACTGGTGATAAAATTCATTTAGCAATATCTGTTCCCCGAAGTCAGAAAACTCTCGTGTTTCATGTGACACCTGGCCAGATTGACAGTCGATAACGTACTGGGCTTTTGAGTCAAAATCGCGATTTTGATATAAATAAACCACAATAAGAATGTTTTAAAAAGTAGGTTATTATCTAGTACATTGATCAATTTCTGGGTATGTTTATTATATAAACATTTGTTTGCGAAACTTTGTAAGTGAAAAACAAAGCTTGAAGCGAATTCACAGGGATTCATTGACAAGAATTCGTCACCCTATCAATCAGTTGATTTGTTGCTTTTGATATTCAATACTTGTTGGCCTGCTTAATGTTATCTCGCGTTGGTATAAAAATGGACTGTGCTTTGAAATAAATTTGACCTTATAATGGTAATCATCCAGGTTATTTATCGCCATACAGAGAAATCCAACTGTCCACCACGATTATAAATTATCCTTCTTCCAATACTTCCCCCTAACCTTGTGAAGAAAATAGAAAATGTTTCAGCACTCATTCCATAACCGGCTACAGCATCGTTTTGAACAATGTGTAATAATAGGCAATAAACTCTTATATTCCTTTAGTGAGCTTGGTAGTTCTTAACCTTGCAAGTGGAGCTGTTCCAATGTGACTGAAAGTATATATTTTTTAAAAAATCGAATTGGAAAGTCAGGAATACCAAGAAGTTCTGAAATTTCGCAGACAACTCCCCCCCCTCCCCATTTTATAATTAATTTTACTTTGTAATTTTTACATCCGGAGATGGGTTTTTGTTTAGAATCTATGAAAAAAATTATCAAGAATTTAAAAAAGTTGCTATTTTGAGCGTCAAGAACCGCGATTTCGACTGCAAAACCCGGTACTCGTCAAACGAACTTCAAACATTAAATACAACATCTTGTAGGTATCAATCAAAAAAACTGATATTTGTATGGATGGCACAATTTCTGATATAGAAAATCAAAGAGGCACGTCGGGTGTCAAATGAATTCGGGCTCAGACTAGCGGACGAATGGCATCATATCATTGATTTCTTCGATTAGTCTTTTTATATTTTTCGATATGACCGTCTGTAGAAATCAAAAACGAACAGTTGGCATCCTGTCAAAAATTGTAAATGTTACCGTCCATTAAAATTGGTTTATCGACCTTAGTCACGATTCGTTGGTTGAGCTTTTATTCACGGTTTATGGAGATGCCTTTAAAACACAGTGTCCAAAGTGAATCGAAAGACCAATACATCTGTATATTTTGGCACAGGATGAAAGACACCAATTTTTTCCTTTGGATCTAGATATTAAACTGTACAAGTACCTGAATCATTCAATAAAATTGTTGATTATTAGGGGAAACCCGGGTTTTTAATAATAATTTCGCACAAATTGTGGTATTTGAATGTCATACTTCAAATGTTTCGTAACTTTTTATGCAAAATTATGGTATCAAAGTATATCCAGCTTCTAGAACGTCATTAACAAACAAATGATTTTTAATTTTAACAAAATATTACATTTGATTTGTATCAATTTTGTTTTATTATGATAAAAATAACAGCATTAGCCTTATAAGTTTTTATTATTGGATGATTACCTGCCTCGAAATGGTGAATGTTCTTTGAGTCAATGAGAGAAAAATTATTGTAAGTTGGGGATGATGATTGAGATTTGCCAAGAATTCTTTTAGAGGTCCCTCAGTATTTTGGATGTGAATTCACCACCGTTTAGAATTACAAAAATTGTCAAATTTATTGCAACCTCGTATGGATTTCCGTTTAGTTCAAGCAACTTTTATTATTTCACCCAGAACATCTTTGGTTCTTTCGTCAACGAACTCGATAAAAAACATCGATTTTCACCCGATAAATCAACTTCTATTTGTGGATTCAACTCGGTTATATTGTCGTTTAAAGAGATTTTTTTGACTCAACAAATTTTTTGGTCCTCCGCAACTATCGTTGTGCCTAACGCTATTGAAAAAAATATCCATTCGTGGGTATCAACAGATTCTTGATTAATTCGTGTAGTATGATTTATAAAATTTACATGCTCTTTTCAAAGAATTTGATTTATTGATTTGCCCAAAGGTGGAAAATTAAAGCTAATTGATCTAGGCTCATTGGTGACTTTTTAAAAACAGAATGGCTTTTCATAGAGTTTCTTTAGTCTCACGAGTTCTTAAAACACCGCCAAACGTAACCATCTTCAATTTTAAACCTTCGTTTCTAATAATTCATATTTTGCAGAACTTGTACATGAATCTACGTTAAATAACATTTACTTGATCCTTAATAACTAATTTTATTACTGACTGCATAAATTTCATAAACAAATGTGCTCAAACTTACAAGTCAAAACAAGTGTATTTTGGATATGTCATACGATTCAGGATAAAAAGTAAACTATTACTAACTGACAAAAGATAAACACAGAATTACTGAGAAGGCTCCAGTAATACTTTTGAATTTGGTATAGGCCCATCGTTGGATAATGAATAAGGGTCTAATTTGTTTTCTGTTTTTAATCATAGAAAACCCTACAGTGTTTATATTTTTATTGATGTGATGATAAGAATCTGATCCGTTTCTCAAACAGATAAAAATTATATACCATTTAGAATTGTCTCATACTGCGGGGTAAACGTTAAGGTTTTCTATGCGATCATGAGAGTATGGGTTAGTAAATAAAAATCGCTGAGTGTGAGACCATCTACCATTATGATTTTGTTATAGATGGTAGTTGGTAAATTAGTGAAATGAAATTTTCATTGGATTTAATATTGTAAATATAAATTACAGGTTGAGAAATTCTTCATAAAGATAACTGATAACATTAGCTGGGTAGTGTTTGTATCAGGAGGCAAACAACGAATAATCGTTAAAACAAAATATATCATTTTTCAAGAAAAATTAACTCGTATAAGATGAAACAAACCCCCAACATTCGCAAAAATCCATTTTTGTTTTCTCTTCACTCGACAGATTTCCAGTTTGGTCGAAATTTCATTTAGCCAACCTCGTAAATTTTAAAATCTGGTACTTATAAACCATAACTGATAGTTCAATGAAGGTGTTTCTCTCAAAAGTGTCGATTCTTTTACCTGTTGAAAATCGTAAACAAGGAAAGCCATAATAATAATACAACCATTGATTCCTAATTAGAAAGAATGGTTTGGTTAATATTTTAGAGGTCTATGTTATACTTTTCGCCTTTGATGTTTCACCGTATGATAATAACTGGGAATTCGCAGTGATTAAGAACCATTTTCGTTAAAAAATTTTACATTAGAAGGTTTTTTGACAATATTATATCAAATTTGACTTGAATTTGTTTTAGTGAACGTACAAGCCGTATAAAACGATATATGGAATCTTGTGTGCAAAGGCAGGTTTTGATCCCACTTACACACCTACTTGTACAGTGAAAATAACAAAATCAACAAACCCAGCTATATTCGAACAAGGAGAAACATATTTTTACTCTATTACAGATTACGCAGTTGAAGAAATAACAGTGTTTTAACTAAAAATATTAGTTAATCTTAAAGTAGACATGTTTTGTTTGGTTTAGTTGAAATTATGAGTCTATTGGATGTTGGCCAAACCCATCGAGGACAATTGATTCTCGTTTCGGGTATTTTTGAGGTTCTCCTTGACAACGCAAGCAGCCAGGGCGGCCCCTTTGCCCGACCCATCATCTATGAGTTCAATTGCAAAATCCAGATTGCCGGGTAATATTTGGCGAATATATTCCTCGACATAATGCACAAATGTAGTGTGCCTCCGGAACATGGAGCCGTCGGCGGCAATACGAGAAAAACCTTTGTTTATCCTCATTAAAAGCGCGGAGAGACCAGCAGCACACAGTCCAGCCGCCCGCCTGGTTATAACGTCACATATCTGCCAAATTTTATCGTACTGATCGTCGTCTAGGGAATAATTAAACGTCTCTTTGAAAATTTCGAGAAAACGACTCTTATCGTATACCTCAGATCCCAGAGATGTAGGAAACATATTATAGATCCTCATGTTAGACGGTAAGTCATCGACAAAAATTGAACCGTTCTCAGAGGCACGAACAATCGTCTTTCTTATGATTTCCCCTACGTACATCCCCGATATCATTTTTTCGTAAATTTGTCGCCCTGGATTTATTGATTCGGCGTCGACAGCACCATCAACCACGGTCGTGTATCGTTCAAGCTCGCGGTTTTTACGACTTCTGAAATTTTTTCTAGATAACATGCGTTTGTTCCTGTTCCGTTAATTACACCAATGGTGCATCCTGGAAATTCGAATGCACCACTCAGCAGAGTTCCAGTGGTGTCATTTATAAGAATAAAATCGCCAATTTTCAATCCCTTCTCCTTACACGTTTCACGCAATATGGTCACGACATCCTCGCCTTCGACCCCAGTAGCTGAGTAGCCCTTGGTCCACCGAATAAGGGTCCCACTATTTAAGGCTCTCTGGTGGCAGGGAAATGAAAAGGTGAAACCCATGAATTCAACACCAACGTCCCTGAATCCCAAATTTTCGAGTCCCTCAGCTATCCGATCAGCTATATATCCGAATAGTTGGTCCTTGGTTCCCGTTTGAACTTCTGAGGGGACCTCGAATGAGTATGACGTGGGTGCAAGACCTCCCTTAACAACAGATATTGCCAATATCCGAAGATTGGTCCCTCCGAGGTCCAAGGCTACAAAACGCCCAGTCTCGCTTCCGTTTGGGACTACCATCAAATGGGTGTTAAGCATCTTGACTGGATGATAATAGTAGGTTTCGACTTCGCTTTCTAAACCACGATTAAAAGCGGACTGGATGGAGTCCATGATATGAATGAGATTATCCCTTGTCAGTCGAAATTCGTTGATGATGTCTTCAAAAGGTATTGCTTCTGTAGTGGTTTGCACTAAATCGCTCTGGTCCGAGATTAAACAAGCCATTTTTGATCAATTCTATGATATAAATACAAGTCAGTAGCAGTCACTTAAAGGTGCGATAAAATCGAGGAATTGTAATAAAAGTGTATAACGGTCTCGCATTAATTAGTTTCAATTTGAAATATAATATCAATTGTTTAATTTCATGGAAAACAAAAAGGTTAAAAAATGCAGAAAAGGTGAGCGAAAGTATACAATATGAGGAAGCAATCCGTTGTTTTTTTGACATTGGCACTAGATAACAACTGTCATTCCGTTATGAGGTCGAACTAAATATACAAATTAGACAAATATTCTTTACAAACGTTTTCATTGTATTTTCTAGCAAAAATATGACAGAATGGATGAGTGAACAAATTTAAAATCTCGACAAATTAAAAAGACAAAATGCAATGACAGACGTCTGGAAATATCCAACGGACAAGGACAATGACAGTTGACAAAACATTATTGTAGCTCTGAAGCCAGAGAAGAGCAATTAAGGTTTTCACCGGGAAACTATCAGGTTAGTAATGTAAAAAAACGAATTAAATGCTGTTTACTCATAATATCAAAATGATGCACAAAGAAAACCCAGAATAGGAGAAACTTAAAGTTAAGTGGTCAAGCTTTAGGCAGAATTTTCTGCAAAATAAGATTCACAGATCAAGAAGACTCTGAAGTTTTCAAACATCAATGTAAATTTAAAGGGTAAAGTCAACATTATTAGATTCTGGGAGAACCTAAAATTGCGTACTAAGCTCGATTACACATCAAATACCATCAGAAATGTTTTGATTCCTTTTAAAGAAACAAAAGTGGTTTCATGCACATAATTACACATATAAAATACGGACAACAGGAGAGGTGAGCTGATGCATATTTATCAAGAGACGTTTTCGTTTATGAATTTATGCGACGGACGCTGTGCACATCCGAGGTTGATGTATCATAAAATTGTATTTCAGATGAGACAATTAATGTCAGATAATTCCTGGAATTTAAATAATACATTTAAACGTATGAAACTTTGTAATTTGAACCTAACATTCAAATCATTGGGCAGCAATGATGTTTAAGTTGTGAATATAACAGAATAAAAAAGCAGCCAATCCTCGGCTTATTCAATACAAAAACCTATTAGAGACAAGTCTGGCATTTTAAAAATAATGAATTCAGATCTCAAAATCGTATTTACATCAATCGCTTAAATTCGACATATTAGTTGATCAGAACGGAAAAAGGCAAAAACTTGTTTTGGAAATCATCGGTGAAATTTATATTAATCGGCTGACACCGCTATACAGAAAAACTGTAAAAGCAAAGTTGAATGCTAGTTTGCACTAATATGATATGTTCGTATAGTTACGCTTATATAAATATAAAAACACATTAAAAACCAGATAGTAGTAATATTAAATAAAATTGTCAACAAAGAGGGCTTTTCGTGATTCTGTACTGAATTTGATATTTAAATGGATGAATATTTTGCAGAAGTAGGATTAAGAAATCGAAAATGTAAAAAGTGAGATAACATTGGAAAAATATCCTAAATTAATAAAAAGCCCACTCAACGACACGACCCTTGTTGTTTTGGATTCTTTATTAAGCGTTTGGCGACTTAAAATTATCTTTTTAGATAGCGATAAAACTGTTGGTGTGTTGATGACCATGAATCTCACTGTGTTTCGTTATGTTTAATTTTTGACTAGGCATGGCAGAAGTTCCGAAATTTAAGCAGACATGGAACTAGAAGTGGCAAGCAAATGTACTGAGAATTAAATATAAGTTAGTCTGTACGCACTTTCACACATGAATAGCATTGGGTTGGCTTTTTTCAGATCAATATGGGATAAAGAACGTTTACAGATACTAGTTAGCCCATTTGACGAGCGAAGAGAAGACGGCTAGTTACAACGTCAAATAATATTTAGCCGACATCCAAATGAATGCGACCAGAGAAGATGGTTCGTAAAAGGCATCTGCTCACCTGAAAACTGTTATTTCGATACGTTTTATGCTATTGACGTGATGCACAGTTCGAAACATCGAATATTTGAAACTCTCCACATAAATTTTCTCATCGGAAAAGTTTGTTTGAAACTGTTTAATATTGAATTGGTCCATCCCAAAGAAGACACTGTCTTTGAAAAATGAAAGGAATTCTTTAAATAGTTGGATGAATTGTGAGGGCATAGATGTCAATAATTTTCAACGACATCTGCACAAAAAGGTAGCATTAAGTCATTTAATAAATTTCCTGAGGGGCTATTTCCATAAGACCAAACCTCAATGCTGGGTAAATATAAGAAAGTGCCTAACTGGCGAGAACCTATCACTTTCATAACTAAAAAGAGGAAAAGGTACTGCTAGGTATGGGAAATCTTCAAGTAAGAACTTCTCACTTGATGTTCCAACCTCTGGGCATGATTTAAGGCAAACTTTTAACCATGGCCATGCAAATTTGGATTTTTAGAAAAACGATTCAAATAAATCCCAATGATTTAACTTTTCCCTTACAGAATTAAAGAGATCAAAAATTACGAATGTTGAGTTTTAATGCTTGATTCTTACTAAAAGTAAAAGGAGTAGATTACAAAAAATGTCGAGTGAAATAATCACCTTTGCCCATGAAACATGTTTTAAATTAAATAATTATTGGTGGATATTATCTTATAGAAATTGACCAGAAGGCTTTTCGAAAAATCATTTGATAATGGTGTTTGGAGATGAGTATGACAGTAAAATCTTATAAAAAAAATACTATCCAACGCCATAGAGTTGGTCCTGTTTTGTGATCCCTTTCAATAAGATATTAATATTTAACCTATAAAAGTTTTGATTTCGTATGAAGGGGAAACAAGGGCTATTGATGCTATCGAATTAGCCAAACCATTTAAAAAATCTGAAATCGTTTGTAGCAAGATTATGCTGGTCGGCGATCGTCCACACACTTCACAGGAGATGTTAAGGAACCTACATTTTGGTAGAGATTGATAGAGAGCGTAGGTGGGATTCTAATTTAATCAATTTATGGTTATCCACCCATCCAGTCGCTAATAGAAACATCCAAACGAAATAAAATGTACACATTTTAAAAAAATAAAAAATTATAGTCAACTCCAGTTAAGTGCACACCGGATAAGCACACACTCCGGATATCTGCACATTCCTGTTAAGTGCACGTTTTTTCACGGTCCCGAGGATTTTCAGTTAACCGGAGTTGACCATATATCAAGGAATAAGTCTAGTTTCCTAAATTCGGTCACTAAAAAATTCACTTTCCCATTTTAGGGAAGCTCAGAGCAATATTAATTCTATTTTAGTTAAATAACTCACCGCCAACTCAAGCGATCGAAAAGCACGTTTGTTAAGAAAATTCATATGAAAGAATTTGTTGGCGTATCCGGTATACCCATGAAGAAACGCATTTTCCCACGAGTTAAATGTAATTTAACGGTAAAAAATGCATATTTATGTGTTAAAAATCCGTTATATTTTAAAATATGCATATTCTATTTCATTTGGATCCTTAAAAAAGTGGTAGGAGGTGGTGGATAATCCGATATCTATCTGTTTAGCCTTAGCATTTCTTCAACGCTGCAACTTCTAAAAGGAAAAATTTATAAGATATCTGGTCGTTTAGATCCGGTTGCATAGAAAAAAGAATACGGTTGGTATAACAAACATATGTCATAACATAAAATTCATGCACTTAATAAATACAAGTACCTCCCTTAAAAAATTATTGAATAATTAGAACATGAACACCTTACTAATTATTTCAGTGTGATGTAACTCAACCAATCAATTCACCCAAAAATAAATTTTAGGAGTGAGCTTTAAGTGATTGTATCAAATGCACTTTATCAAAGTTTAGCGTGGTCGAGAGGCAGAACAATCTCTGTTAACTAATGTACTTATCACGACGCACTGTGGCAATCCTCTAAGTATGATCAAAAAAATGTTATACGATATTTGAGGTCGATGAGATTTCGCCCAAAAGCTGAAACGACTTATTAATCCCTAAAACTGTTAAAGAATAGCCTAAATTTTAACACCTACCGCCCAATCAAAATCCGATAACAAATGCGAATTTTTTGTCACTCTAATGATATGAAATAATAGTTTATGTATTTAAAGCGATAACCCTCTCCTGGCTGAAATAAATCATCAGATTTCGGATAGTTTAAAAAAATACCGTCACGATCATTAACAAATCAGAACTGTTTATAAAACAGCATGTTAACTTGTTAACCAACCTGTTTATAAATAAAGATTGAAAAGGTATAAAGTATATGGCTATCCAGGAAGAATGCACAAATGAGAGGTAGGTCATGGAGGGTTTATTAACAGAGAACCATGTGTCGAAATTCATTGGAAGAAATATAAAGTTATCAAAACGGTTTGAGAGCACGAAGAACAACTGTTAGCAAGCAACGAAAGGCAGTGCCAGGAAAATAAACGGCAAAAAACATGAATTAAATGTATAAGAGAGTATAACCTTACCTCAAAGACGGGATACTTTAATTGATCTCCGATCACCACCGACCTGGCTTTTACGTCAAATATTAACTGACAGCTTTAAAAAAACTCAGATTTGTAAATTTCCAGAAATCATAATATTTACGCCGATATTCAAAAAATTGGACATTCGTAAAACTAAACGCTCGAATAATAGATAAATATGACGAATAATCTGTTGAAAACAGATCATCGTTGATCAAAAAAGCCATTCAAAATTTGAATAAAAATGAAGTACTCGTGAAAACTAATGCATATGAATGGGTAACCTGAAAATAATATATGAATTTACGTCAAATGACGTCCTTAACCAGTTCTATCTTACATATCATTCAATAAACAATCGATATGCGCACACTCTATTACAACTTGTGTCATTTAATGTTTGGCGTAGAAACTATCGAAAAGAATGAAATGTTATGGAATACATATAAATCCCATTGTCAATATTTTCTAGATATAGGTAGATTTATGACAACAAAGTAAATATTTGTCCAAAATTCTCAAAGAATTATTAATTTGTGTTGTTCTTTGCATATTAATTCTTAAGTTGTTGCGTAGCCCATTGATTCTTTAGATTACCCACGACAACAAACATTATCTGCATCACAATATACAAAGTCATAAAGTAATATACGCGTTTAACTATCTTCTGTTTCTCGTATTTGCGTATCTGTTGAGATATGATACTCTCTTGACTTTTTTATATAATAAAAAGTCAATACAAATTTGATTTATGCATCTAGATATCAGTAATTAACTCGAAATTGAAGCTTAAATTTACATATAAACCTTGTGGAAATATATTTATCGGCACATATACAGGCGATTAGATTACATATTGTTTGACGTCAACGTATTCGGATTAAATAAAGTCCTAACATCAGATGATCAATGCATTTAACCCTGTGATCATAACTAATTTTGTTGGTGGTTTAATTAGAACAGGGTTTGTTGTGTCTATAAAGTTTAAAGACAAAAAGGGTACTTGTTTATAAATGATGTCATTATTAAAGTGTTACCATGTCAAACCAACGTCTGTTAGTGACTCGCAATTTACCTCACCACATTTTAGAAGATATACAAAAATCTAGAAATTTCACATTTCCTTGAAAGTTACCTCAGCTACTTGTTGAGAAAATCGACCACCAAACCCTGCACATATATATTTAATTTTCACAATATGCAGATAAAGTAATTATTCATCGCTAGATCCGAATCGATCTTCTAATTTTTCCAGTAATTGCAACACTTGTTGTGGTCCGGTGTTTATTTTCCTTAATTTGTTCGGGTACTATTTTTTTTGCGACATTCTTTTGATTTTACCTTGTTTTAGAGTCACTGTGCGTTGTGTAGCCTAATTTGTATGATTAATGATTTTATCTCTTCTCGTGCCACAAAAACATCTCAAGTTTCTGTCTAAAACACGGAGTGTGATAACCAGTATTCATATCTTAGCTTCTGCTAAAATAGATCTGACATAATGACTTGATTTAAACCTTAAATTTAGGTGCTATTTCCTCCTTTACGTTCTTTAAAATGTTCCTGTCTCGTTTTACTCTTTATGTTAAATTAAATATTATTGTAAATTCATTTTAGAGTTTAAAATATTCCAGCCATCATTTAATTTGAGGTTAAGCATAGAACAGTCAAAACCATGCACTCCCTACATAGCACGATGATTCATAATTAAAATGACTAATATTATGGACGCTTAATTTCGACGATACAAAAACAGGCTTCGAATTGCTGAAATTGCATCATTAGTGTGAAATCGATCGTTCAAGAAGAAAATCGAATTCAAACCACATTAGAATTAACTCATACAGCTTTTAAAAATTATTGCACTGAAGAAACCTATCGGGGTGATAGGGCTGCGACAAAAAATGCAAAAAACTGCAGCATATTATTAATTACTTAGATTCGAAAGTAAGGAATTACGGAAAATTTTACCCTTTGACTCCCATCTGTTTTTGTTCCAAAATTAAAACTGATTATATAATTAATTATGACTGCCCAGATTTTGAAGGTTATCTCTGATATTGTTATTTTAAATGCATCGAAACACAATTGTTTAAAATTTGTTCTCTAGCTTCACCAATAAATGAGCATGTCACCATCAGCCTTACGTTCGATAATTTGTCCTAAACCGAGACTGTCAAAATGACAAATACTCTTTTTCTACCATAAAACCCATATTTTGCCAATATTTTTAATTATTGTGACTGAAAATCCTTTAATTGTGAATAGAGGTCAATTTCGATAGAATCTCCCCTTTTATGTTACAAAAACACACCAATAATCATATATGAGACCAGAGCACGATCTGGTCAAGGTTTATTTCAAAACAGATGTTTATATAAACTTTAATCGAACAATTCTTAAAGCTAAGCTGCTTGATACCACCTTTCAGAGTTAAACCATATATATATTAAACCTAAAACATTTGTAATGTTGATATTATAATATTTTGATAATTTTTTTCACTATTTTAATGAAACCACAACCAGGTTGTCATGAAAAAAATCTCAGAGAACAAATACAACATTTAAAGATTTGGCGATTTATTCATTTTCCATCTTTTCTCGATGGTAAACGGCTAAACTGATCTCACAATTATGAATGCTTTATATCAATAAATGTGAGTCTTGTGTCCATGAAGTTTATGGAAAAGCACTGGTAAATATTTGGGCACTACCAGCATCCATCAAAAGCTAACCAGGCTTGCGAAGCGTTCTTAAAAGCCAACCTTGGTTATAATTCTCAAGAGGATGAGTATTACTTTGTTAAAACTATAAAATGTTATACTAATCACAAATTTCGTGTTTTTTATATTCCTGTTAGCTAAACTAACAGTTTTTATGCTTCCACATGCGAACGATGGAATTTAAAACGGAAGTCTGAGAGTTAGACGACACACGAGAATGACGTATGGTTTCCTTTGGAGCATCAAAATAGAAGCTCAGATAATTTATCCAGGACTCGCATAAGATTTTGTAAGTGTACCACGTTTAGTTTAGAAAATCTTTCTTGTGCTTGGCTAGTTATTACAGGGTTTTGCATCCATTTTTGGACACCATGCCTTTTCATGTTGGGACGCCTTTTGCTCACATGCGATTCAACTTTTTACGAAGATCTTTCCTGTTACGTAAAAACAAAAAACAAGAACACAGGCCAAGCACAGTAATAAACGCATTTACCCCGTTTTGGATCCAACGATGAACAATATTTTTTCATATGTGAAAATTTTAAACGTATTTTTCAAGTAGTGAAAGATTTTTGATGATTGTATATGCACGAATGATATTCGAATAGACTAATAAATAGTTATTTTATTGTTTTTGAACCACGCTGTTTATTTTTGTTGATTTTTTACATATCACGAAATATTTTAATAAAAACTTGAATCACAAGTACGCCAAAGGTGCTCCAACATGAAACGCACAGTGTTCCAACATAAAACATATTGTGTCCCATAAAGGATGCAGAACCCCGTAAAAGCAAGAGTTCTGAATTGACCAAATCGGAGCTAAGTTTCACTTTAATGACTTTGATAATCCCGAAGGAGCACTTGCTATATTAAATAAGTTTTCTTGATTTTCTGAAGAGATAAACGAAGGGATAAATTTTGAAATATTGAATCGCTCGTCAAACAGGAGATTTAATTTTTTTGACAGAAAATGAGGAGTAAGCAAGAACACCTACAGTAAGCTCACCCAAGATGACTACCATATCACAAAAACTTTGACCTATAGATTTATATCAATAAATATATGAGTATTAGAGGCACAACGAAGTTTTCTTATACTGAAAAAATATTGGAAGCAGTGACTGTAACGGAGTTTGGTGAACATTTTTGATATATTATAGTTAACAGATCTCCTTTGGTAACTAAATCCTTACTCATTCTTCAAATAGGACGAGTTTAACAAATAAATATATTTTGTATTCCTTAATGATCCTTTGATCCAAAGTAAAAGTAAAATTCACCAGAAATCATAGTTTAAAAAACCGTTAATGTATCATGTTTCACGATAGAATGTTATAAAAAATTGATGGTGTTAACAACACGATTCCCGAATAATTTTCCCCTAAATTAACCAGGAGGATCACAAAATAAATGCAGGATATTAACAGTTTGAAATATATGTTTTGAAAGTCTGAACTGGTCATGATTAATATAGCACTTCAACTGTAATCAACAAAACGTTTCATCCTCAGAAAGCTGAAAATAAGCTATAGATCAATAAACCTTGCCAAATTAGCTGTTACTCGATGAAATTTCGAGAATAGCACGATAAGCAAAAAAATTAACGAGCCATCTTTCAGAAACAGCCAAAATATTTGCATCAGGTTCCCTAGATATGGTCTATTTGGATATTTGGACGTTTCATATTTATAATCGTATGTCTAGACTTTTAGCCTTCTCAAAGTGTACCCATGATGTAACGAAGGCTATCTCGATACGAGTGTCTCTGGATGAATAGTGTTTCTCAACGCTGTTGCTATGATCAGGAATCGACATAGACATTTTCTACGTTGAATATCAGTACATGTCATAGTTAGCTCTTTCTGACAAAACCTTGAAATTGGTGACTCCATTCGGTGGTTCAATGGCGTTTGAGTCTTAGCTGAGGCTCTTTTAACTTGCATGCATACAGGGTGAGTTGTATTCTCTAAATGGCATGGGAGGTGCATAGCTCGGAAACTCGCCATAGAAATCTTTGAGGACCTGAAATATTCTTAAAATGCACTACACTAAAATACAAAATCAAGAACAGGAAAACTATATCGAGTAACCAACCAAAAAGAAAATATTCTATCTTACACACAGAAGCTGTACAAAAGTAGGAATACTTTTGAAATACTTCATGTTATACTTGTCCAATCATGAATTTATCAGAAAGAACTTAAACCTCTGGAAACATTGAATTTGAAGAAGCATTTTTATATTTCTACTAATCGATACATTTTATGTTATTATTAAATTAAAAAAGGACATCACATATGGCTCAAATAACTTTGTCAGCTAGAATTTTGTATTCTATAAAAAATTTGTATCAATAATTTTTCTCTAGTAAAGTTCGTTCCATCCATTATAGTTCAATGGACTCTGATCGCATTATCGTAATTCTATTAAGCGACGCAAAGAACAAATCCTGGTCTTAAACACGGTTTTATTCAATATCACACCTTTCCGGTTCCAATAACATGAGTATAATTTGGAATCTTTAATTTCAAGGGAACAATGATTAATTAAAAAAAAATACCATTTTAATATTTTTTATCAGATACATCATTTACTTCACTTCAGTCAGAAAATTTACTATGTTCACAAAATCCATATTTTCTGAAAAATTACTGGGTATACGTTATGTGATACATTATATGGAGAAACTAACTGTTCTGGCAGTAAAGTATTAAAGGTCTGATTCCAAACCGGAAAATATTCTCAGTGAAGTTGTCAAACACGGCATTCTTTTTTCTTCCAAACTTCCTAGTAAACAACCACGACATTTTAAATTTTATCCATGAAGATTGTCAAAAATTACGAATATGTGATATTAAGTAACGTTATCTTTCTTTTTTGATAGCTTTGTAATGGTAATGACCCTTAACTATGTTCCATAATGTTTCTTAACACAAATTTTCTATTTTTACTGAAGTTATTTTTTTCATTTAATCCCTATCCATCAAGACAGCCCTAAATTGTCCTATTTTAGAATGCTATAATCGATCAAAATTTTTTCTTTCAAATATTCATTTGTAGTTGTATTTTAAATAACGTAATAGGGTTTATCGATCTATTGAATGTTTCTGCAATCAATTTAATAAATCGCGTAGTCGATTCAATAAAAGTTGTCACAAATTAAAAAATAATTTAAACAGCTGGATTATTAACCTTATTTAATAAACTCATTTTTTCGGTCAAAATCAAAAATTTCAAGTACACGACTAATGCAAAACATTAGAAGTCATGTTTGTCTTAAAATTAAATAAGGTTTGCTCAATCAAATAATGAACTTTTTGATAGAGAATCGAACCAGAAAGATGGTCTTTCTTTTTGTTTTTTCTTTAAATTTAGTTTTGTCTTTCCAAATTTTCAACCCTAAATTTAGAATAAACTATCAGGGAAGGGATTCTATCTATGATGGTGGATTGTATTCTCCATTCGGCAAAATCTATACGTCCCTCGTTCGATTAACTTGAAAAATTTTTTTCGTTTTCACAGCTGATATGTTTATGATAAAAATTCATGTAGGTTTTGAATTATACTTACTCATATAACATCAAAATGATCTGTAGAGTTAGAAAGTTGACGAGCAGAGGTTATTTATCCCGTTTAGGTGATTATTTTTTGACTCGTTGCAACTTTTATTGAATCATCTGAAAAGATTATTAAATATCGTAAAGCCCTGTAAAATATTGAAAAGTGTTATTTCGAGCGCACGTGTGTTGGCTAATTTGTTTTGAAGAAACTCGCAATTAAATGACAAAAATTAGCAATACGTCACTCGTAGCAACCCTACAAAAAACGTGACTTCTAATATTTCGGTGGAGTAAAAGTCAGTTTTTCAAAATTATTTCATACGTTATTTCGAATATTAAAAATAATAGTTTGAGAAGGAACATGGAAAACGTGTTTAAAAGGAAGATTGTGTATTTTTTAATGGTAATGAACCTTTTATAACTCGATTTCTCCATTAAAATGTAAATACGTTAAAACTTGAAAATATTTAAATTTAAGACAGTATAGAAAAACTTCAGGCCTTTTAAGGGAACTTGAAATTATATTTTTACCACCATATTCACCAAAACTCAACCCAAGAGAGTTTATGTTTTCTAAGTGGAAGCAAACTCAAAACAACATCTCCTGAGTACAACCTGGTAAAATTATTGAAGAATATATACATGGATTCAACTCTTTTACACAGGAAAAATGTCAATGTTAGGTAGGAGAGGCTCTCCTATATTTCCCAAGACCTCTTCAAAGGCTTGAATTTTATCTACAATTTCTAAATTATATATGTTTTAAATTTTTAATCTATTTATATATTATCGGTAAAATTGAACTTCCGATTTTTGTCACCCCCAGATTATGGTGAATTTGAATTACAAAAAGTTTAATTTAACAGTTTTTAGTTCACTCAAAAACGTTTGAAAATGCAGTGGTGTTTTGCTTAAAGAAAACTTTTGGATGGGTCCAGCTCTACTGCCGTTGGTAAAGTTTTTGTTAACGTGCCAAAAACAAGATAAAAATTTTCTTAAAACCATGAATCCAGCTAGTTTTAATAAAAGTGAATCGTATGAAAGAGTAACATTTTCGCCATTTAAATGTTTTTTGAAATTTTTTAGTGACTTTTTGTAGGGTTACTGGCCTTTAAAATTTAACTGTGAAGTATGACAAACCTGGTTTTCAAACTCATAGCTATAAAGCTAGGTCCTAACAATCAAAATTTGTATGTTAGAGCTGAAGAACAGATGTTTTATTCTCATAAAAGACGAACCATTCCACTAGATATGCGCCAAGTGGTTGAAGTTTAAATTTCTAGCTTTTGACTTCAAAATGTACTTTATCAAAATTTTGTTATTGTAGCTTACAGTCATTTTAAATGATCGGCGCCTTACTAATCAATAAACTAGACTATTTTTGCCATTGAATGTTTTGACAAGCGTTTTAACCGTTATGTGTTCTCTGATTAGATTTTTTTAAATCCACAATTTTTCGCTGATTCTGGAGAAAATTAAGAATATTCCTTGTAAAAAAACTCGAATAAAAAACGAATCTCTGGGACGAATTAAGTTCATTATGAGGATTAAAACTATATCTCATCGTCTCGATGTATGATAATAATGGACACTGCCAGGAAATTTATTCAATCATCATCGAAACTTGAAAATATTCCACATTTTCAAAGTTAATATTTTTTTTCAAAATAAAAGGTTTTCAATGACATATTTGAAGCAGATATCTTGTCATTTCTCAAAATAGTTGATTTGAAGGATACTTAAGAAGACATTTCGTATGATTTATACCCGTATAAGTGGTGCATTAATTTCGAATCGTAATTATATTCTGTGATTATCTTGGGTCTGAAATAGAATGAAAGCCAGTTCACCAATCTTATTGTCTTTCGAATGATCTTCATTTTTGCATCAAAATAACTCTGAAGCGCTCGATTATGACAATTTTAAACCCTTCAAACAGCTGGGAAATTTTAATAATTTTAATATCATTCATTTATTATAATGAACACATTAAATGTTATTACGGCCTTCTTTGACGCTTGATAAATTAATTTTAAAAATTAATTTTAAACTTTTCGCCGAATTATTATGATTAAAACTGTGGTAAAATGTGTATTGATAAAATTTGTTTTCTGAGTCATTATATGGTATCAAATATGAACATATAAGTAATTCGGAGTCGTTATTAATCAATATTTGAAAGTAACTAAATATCGGGTTCAACTCTCATGTTATCAACTTCTCCAGTTTAGAAAGCTAATAAAAATGGTTTATGAAATAATCCAAAAAATACAGTCGTTATTTATTCTGTGTTCGGTTTATTCATATTTGGATAATATCAGTTAAGCACCTCACCGATCAATCAATGAGTCGTCGGATAATTATTGTTTTGGGCCTTGGATGTCTTCTTTCGAATACCCTCAGTCTATCACACGTGGTGATTTATATGAATATTTCATGGGACATCACCTGAACCGTTAGTTGGATCTGTTATATATAATCTGTATATTTTTTAAAAAATTCATCATATTCAAATTTTTAAGTTTTGTATTAAATTTTGGTGAACTTTTGTAATATAATTCTAATTACGAAATCGGTCTTGAATCAAAAAATAAAGAGAATCGGAATCATAAATGGTTTACCATTCTCTTGGTAGTGTTCGGCTGGTCAAAGTTTACACTTAGGAATGTGTGATTTAATTAATTGTATGAGAGGAATAAGTCTGTACCAATTATGATTAATTCACAGATTTAAATAGTCTTTAATTATCATCACTTTTTATAGGAACAGATTGAATTTCTTCATACGATATTAAAGCCAAAATTTGTTATCTAAATCTTAGTTTTTGATGAATATGATTTTAAAAAACTGAAAAATATGACTTAGATTTGACTAATTTTACTTTCTAGTAAACGAAATCCAGTTCACGCAAAAGATCTTCATTTGTTTCATTAGATCTAAGTGAAACCTATGCACTTTGTTAATATGATACCTTTGAACAATTTCAAATCATAAACCTGCGATTTTTGTGGAAGTTTACCATGGCTAATTTATAAAATGTCTTTCTTGTGTGATACTTCATGAGTGTTCGAATTAATTTCGGACAATAGACCCATTTGAAAAAAATTTAACAACTTTCATGATATCTCAACGAGATAAAAAATATCTGAATAGTAGGCTGCAGAACAGTCAATGAAATCAAATCATAGATTACCTTACTGGCCCTAAAATGAGTTTTTGGTATAAAAATACAAAATATTCAGATATCTGGACAAAATTCGTATATCGACATCAATGAGATCTGTCAAATGATTCATATACGTCTCGATGAAACATCTTCCCCTTTTAAAATTATATCCAAATTCAATTAAAGTCGATTTCAAAAAATGATTTTTTAATTTGATAGATATTAAGACAAGACAAATGAAAGGGTACATCACAGTCACCAGATTTTTCCAATGATAAAAGTTTTTAAACTCAGCTCTGACAGTACAAAATATTATCATTTGCACTATTACGTGCCTTTTCTAATTTACAAATACTTTTTCTTGTGTTCAAGCATTGTAAAATAGGACCTTGAACGATTTAAGTTGATTTTGTTTCATTTTCCCAGCAAGATTAACCTGGGATTTATGGTATTTATGTAATCTAAACCTACTACCATCGTCACCTGGAAATTAAAAAAAGAAATCAATATATACAATAACCATGTGGGATTCCTGCCTAGCAGTAATCAATCGTTCACTTTTATTTTGTAAAAAGAAATTTAGTAGATCAGACATATATTAAAGAGTTATAATTAAAAGAAATCAGAGATTTACTCAATAATTGTAGTGCCAGGGAATATATGTGTGCGCACTAGAAAGGTGTGGTAAAAGATGATAACTTTTGGATGATGAAGACAAACGATAAATCAATCTGATCTACATTATGATCACATCTATAATCATTAACTCGAAGGTAATAATAACTGGTGCAAATGTAAAGCCGAAATGTTTTATAAGCTAGTAAATTAGTTTTGATTTCTTGAGACAGGATCGTCATCGAGAACTCATTAAAGTCGATTATTATATTTTTGTATTTTTGCGTATCTCTGCGATGTAGAGAATTTTCTGTTTGAACCATTTTTCAGTTATTATAAATTTATAATGGTTATTACATCTTAATATATTTATCATACATCGAAGGAATGCTGATTTCTTGTGTCTCGGTGGCTTAAGAGACAATTAAATGTTTTGAGATTAAAAGCGTCTAGCAACGTCACAAAATTTGATCCTATCAATCATTATTAAGCGGATATTTATTTAAGGGTATTATCGTTTGTGCTTTTCTCTTGATGTTTAACTAGTTTTCAGATGAAATTTTTTGACAACATACGTGTCATGGATGCGTCCTTATCAAGTAAGAAACTTATGTTTACGACTTTGCATTTGGGATCCAATTGATATATACATTCTAAAATGATTTTTTTATTTCTTACTTGTTAAAACAGATTCTGCTCTGTGTTGGCTTGTTCACGAAATGCCCTTATGCGCTTTTTGGTTGCTTTATGGTCATATTTCTAATAATTTCCAAAAGTTCATTTTCACGGTTACATTTCATCTTTTTTGCCGTTAACCTGTTAAGAGCGTCTGATCTGGAGTCAAACTCCTGGAGTGTTTTCAAAGTTTATAAGAAACAATCACAAGTTTTTTTTGGCCAAGGGAAGGCTATAATAAATTTTTGATCATTTTTTAAGTTTTCAATTATTCGACAATAATATTGATATGCCGAGTTTTGCAATCAAAATCATGAAATATTATGATATAGATTACGAAACTAAATTTCGATAGTTATTATAAACCAGATTGTGGAGTATTGATGTTATATTTGTCATCGGTAATTTGGTAGAATAATTTATGATATCATTTACAACAAACGAATTGACAATATACAGCCGCTATCATTCATAAGGTCCATAATATTGGTTGTAATAACCATTAATATTTAGTTGCGCAATAAGTTTCATCACATTTCATGTTTTTTTTTCGCAAAACCAGGCATATGAATGTAGAATATTCTGTTTAAACCCTTTACAATATGTTAGAGAGATATGGGACTTACAACCTTGCTCTTATTGAGTTGATTTTTATATTTTGACCCTGAATGCGATTCGTAAATCTGTGTATCTTTTTTTTGAGCGAGTGAACTATAAATTGTCTTTCTAAACTAAGACGTTCACTCCAAGATATTTGGATTTTGTGGTTATTACACGAAATACTGGTAAATTTGATATTTATTCTTGAGAAATCAACGAGGGAAGATATATTCGTACTTGGTCACATGAATTTTGTGATAATTATATTCCTATCTTACTTTGTTTTTCTAGCAGCTAAATAATTAATTCCAAAGAGATTCATTTAACTTCAAAACTACCTCTATTTCCGGTGTATAAGCCGCTGCCTTTCCCTAAGATTTGAACCCTACAGCTTATTCAACGATGCGTCTGATGTAGGCATTTTTACCATTTGCCGTACTTTCCTGACTATAAGTCGTGGGTTTTTCAAAAGATTTGAACTATGTGCCTTATATATGTGCAGAATATAAAAATAAATTTTAATTTAGGGGATTGCAGCTTATATAAGGGTGCGCTCTATACACCGAAAAATACAATAGTAATCGTATAATTTTTGGTTGATTGAGAGGGCTCTCAGGTTTCTGGTGTTTTTTTCATCAAGAATTTTAATTGACGTTTATTTTTTGTTTCACGGATTAACATTGTGTCCAATAATGAAAACTATATTCTCGTTGGTAGACTAAATTTGTCATGTGATTGTGATGAGTATCCATCACCGAATATTTTTTTCTTAAGTAGTTCAATATATATTTGGCTTTGAATCTATTTGCTTCAGAGATTTCTTTTGTGTTCAAGTCCAATTTTTAATTTTTAACCTTCCGTCATTTATACTAAGAACGAGAAGAGTTTTCTTATCTATTTTCATCCAAACAAGTAGATTTTAGCATTGTTTACACTTCCTTTGAATAATTTTAAACTAGCAATTCCTTTCATAAAAAATGCTTCACGTAGCTTGCAAGGAGCATTTTTTTAAGCATACCCCTCCCTTGTTTTGAAATTTTATCCGTTTTTGTTTCTAGGTTACCTACTCCATTTGGTAGGAATAACAATATATTCCCCTGAGAGAACTAAAATGGTTCACTCTACATCTATTGGATAATACTTACCACCCCCCTCCGCCTAGCTTGGCTGTAACGTTACCTTTCTTGGAACGGTGGGGTTGCTAATCACCACTCAAAAGGATATTTTACCCTGTTCGAAACGACCCTGTAACAAAATTAATTTCAAACACAGTTCAAATTTTAATTTGCAAAGGTAACATTCCATGCTCGTTGTGCTGAACTTCCTGGGTTACACGGTGAAACAACTGTTTTGTAAAAAATGTTTATCGCATTTCTAGAATGTGGGGCTCCTCGGACTCGCATTTGTGGTCTATTTGGATATTGTTGGATTCTCCTATTATTTAAACGTTGCTCAAAATCAAGGGCGTCTCAAATCGTATTTCATTCTGGTTATGAGGATGCTTTGATTCAAACTCTGAATCAGAGGTCGAAAGAAATTGAGTACTGATTCTCATAAAATCTACAGGACCACGATAAAGTTAATCTAGATAAAACCAGAAATTCACATTAAATGACATCGAGGAATTGTAACGAATCGATCGACTTGCATGCGTATTTTTTTCGGCGCATTTTACAATGCACATCTATTTTTAATTGTGACAGTTATCATTTTCCAAATTTATTCGAATGAATATACTTCTTCATATTAAATGAATTGCGATAAGTGGTAAACGAATATTCATATCCTCTATTATTTAATTAAAAATTTTTTTGCTAACAGGGAATACAAAATTTTGATAATGGGATGATAAACTATTTTTTTTACATATAATACGTACCACTAATTTCACGATTAATAATGGCGTTGAGAACATCAATTAATTTTGGTTCTGGTGGTTTATTTCACTAGAAAATAGATTAGACTTTCAGGTCTGCAAGATATTTATTTGCCAGATCGCCAGATGTCAAAATTCGATGAGAATTCTACAACATCCTAATCAGGCATTAATTTTAATGTGAATATAATTTGATCACAAAGGCTGATTTAATTATCACGTTTTGGTTTTAAAGATATTTTTTGAAGGCGCATCAGACCACAAGCTAGAAGTAAACTAACTCTTTTAGGACGAGGATTTGGATTAATCAAATCATATATGTATGTTGAGATTTTATTTAGCATGTTCTGTTAACGGCATAAGCTATGGTCTTTAAATCAATTTTATCTTAATTTTCGAACAGATTTTTCACATGGATTCGTTAAATATCGCGACATCGATTTCAACCACTTGTTCGTCTGATAAAAAATCTTTACCCTGATTTTATGCCGATTATTTCATCGGATCAATGTAACGAGGAATAGTTTTCGCGTAAAATTATCCTATCGTTTCATATAATACACAAGTGGAATGCTGTCGGTTTTAAATCATACAATATATACTGATGCATTATCTTTGGCGCGCATCTGTGTCTAATTTGTTAAAAACGGCTATGATTTAGTCTGAAACTTCTTTTTTTTTCTCGAGAAAGAGGTAATAGGTTTTCATTTCGACTTTTCATATGTGAATTTTTATGTTAACTGAAATAAAAAACATAATCAAATATAATTTGTTTAATTCTAAATTATTTTATCGAATTTAACCGGTTTCTGCTAATAAAATTTCATATAAAAATATGCAAAATTTATCGTTCCACAAATTGAACAAGGCGCTTTTATACATGTTCCAATACTTGTAATTTGATATTGCGATCACATTCTAAGCTTTAATTCAGCCGCAACGTATTACTTCTTCTCTGTGACTATTAAACCGAGAGGAATATAACGAGATATTTTTTTACATTCTGGTTTACTATTCAATGTCCATAGTTTCTCGAATAATTTAATTTAGTGGTGTAATGATGTATGAATTTTATTAAATATTATTGTCCCGAATTCGTTATTTATATTTCCGTAAATCTGCCGATAAATTTGACCTCGATTTTTACTCTTAAAATCCATTGATTCGAAGTTTAGTTGGAGCGACAAACCACATCGTCCATAATTAACTTTTGAACAAAATAAATTTGATTCTCTTTTACATAAATGGAATGCTATCAGTTAAATCCACTAAAAGAATGGGGAAATCCTTTTGGTGACTTAGATCTGAGTTGAAAAATTGAATCTACCAAAAAGTGATTGTACATTCAAATAAAAATCATATTCGATTGGCATAATTAAAACGTTTGACATTGATCATTCCTATTGGAAAATTTATATAATTATAAATATTTGATTCGCTTGTTTGGTATCGAATAATGGCAAAGCCTCCATCTGGAGCTTGAAGATTTTTATCAATTGGTAGGACTCAAAGGCCGAACATGTCGCCTAATCCTGAACGGATCAAGCGACTCAGCCACGGTTTTCGTCCTTTCAATACTAGTTTCATTGAAATGGGGCCATTTTAACGAGTCTAAATAAGTGTTCAAATTTTCCGGGAAATGAAACTCTTGTCGCTGCTAAAGTAAGGAAATTTTTAAGTGTTCGTACATATTAACGACCTCCGTGGTTCGTATAGGTCTGTCAGAAGTAATAAATCATTTAAAGATCTAACTTATTTTGCTTAGAGAATATTTATTTATGTTTTGATCCCTAATTTAGGGAACAACCAAACTACACCCTCTGATTCAGAAATTGGAAATGGTTTAGACCCAAATTCGGAAAATGATTGCAGACTACCTTCCATTCAAAGGTACTTATGTGATTAAGAATAAGCCTCCAAAATGCCCAGCTGCTTTTCGCTTTATTCTTTTATATTGTTAGCCTTCTCTATTGTTGTTTTTGTCTCAGAAGTGTCTACTCCGTGATAGCACGCGATCAACCAAACTACAAACCCGCGCTTCACGATATAATTCTCAGTCACATTTCAATTCCCATGAAAATGTTCATTGTAATTCTACTATTCACTAGATTGTGGAGGTTTATATGTTTGTCCTCGGTGTCTTATGTTTATGTCTTTTGGTGGTTCATAAACACCGCCGAGTGGGCTTCGGTACCCTGTATTTCATGCGCGGTGTTTTATTAACATCTACTCATCTAAGTATACCTCATTCAACTGATCATTGCCCAGATTACGTTGAAATTTCATAATAGTAGAAAGAAATGACGGAAAGATTAATGTTTTTAAAGGCATTAAAAAACGTTTTATCGACCGGTCTGACATTTTCTTTGAAATATGTGGACTGTGGTGACCTAATGTTCAGCTGGCACGCATCCGCTATTATCATGATGACGTTATTTATCATTTATTGTAAGGTTTTTTGATAATAGACTCCAATCTCAGAATATTTATTAACCTCGTCCTCCTTCTATTCTCAACGGCATCCTCCGTCCTTATCATTTTATCAAAAATAAATT
Source organism: Thelohanellus kitauei (assembly GCA_000827895.1). Taxonomy (NCBI): domain Eukaryota; kingdom Metazoa; phylum Cnidaria; class Myxozoa; order Bivalvulida; family Myxobolidae; genus Thelohanellus; species Thelohanellus kitauei. The sequence continues at coordinate 79,684 of JWZT01000858.1, forward strand.
ATACATTGGACGTTCTTATCGGTTGTTCAGTCGCTCTGTGGGTAAGAGTTGCAATCAAGCAGGCTTTCCTATCTTATCACGCAATTGTTAAGGTTGAAAACCTTAAATACGAAATGAGGGGTAATCAAAAGATGGCCCCGGCTCTAAAATCTTTAAGAAACCTTATATTGTGTTGCAGCTTCATGGCCTATTTCTTCGAAATTGGAACAAGGGAATTCGAGAATGAATTTATTGATCTTTCGAAGTGTTTCAGAAGAATAAGAAACTGCCTGAGAGTGAGAATAGTATAACACTCCATTATTTTGATAATGTTCGTCTATGATCAACATTTGTTCTGTGTTTTTTCGATATTGTGTTTAAAAATTTAAAAATGGAGTGAGTGAAATTTCCAATGTTGGATATTAATAAAGGCGCATTATTCCTTCTGTACCATCCTGTATATTTTATCAAACTACAGCAAGTTGCCGAGAATCAGATTTATTTGTCAATAATCCTTGATAGATTCTGTCTCGTATTCATATTTAACCTGTATTTCGTAGCACTCTCTTCAAAAAAGATAATTTATTGCGTATCGTTTTAGTCAAATTATCCGTGAATATTCGTATGACTCACATAAAACTCCGATATATAAACTTGATAATTGATAGATCATCTTTTCACATGATTATGAAATTATATTTTTAGTCCTCCACTAGTTATATTCAAAACGAATAATTTGACCCTAAGATATCCAGTTTTTTAATTTATTCAAATGAAACTATATTATCAGGATCTTAGATCTCTTAAGTCGGTGTTTCAAACTCAATAAAGAAACATGCGTATCCAAAAACCTGATCATTCAAATTAGTGACTACATATATATCAACAACTGAATGGCAGCTTTGAGTTTTCTGGAGTGATAAGTCATTTGTTCATGTCGTCATAAGACGTGTTTTTGATGATACTGTGATTATCAAATAATGGTAAATTTATCGTTTGAGAGATTTCATTAATCATAAACTTTTATTGTATTTAAGAACAGGTGAGCAAGGTACTGCAGATGTACTCAATCATGTTTTATTTATTAACTGTTTTATATGAACATCGATGGATAAAGAGAATTCAATATTTCAAGGTAGTATCTTTTTCCTGAGTCGATAGAAATTAATGGTTATACATGCTGGTCCTCTTACTGAGATAGTTGTATTTGTCGATATTTTTAAAAGTAAAATTTTGTTAACTGATCATACAAAACAGATCGAGTAGGGTTCGGTGACAGTTTTTATATTTATTAGATGAACCGTGCTTGGATTTTTCAAATGACATAATAGGTAGATGAGAATTTAGAGTTCAGATACATCTCACTGAAAATATTGGAATATCACAAATATTACGTCCAGTAAATATATACGATTATATAGGAAAAAAAGAATTTTGAATTGTTTTAGATTCGTGAGTTGAAAAATTCTGATTGTGATAGCTTATTTTACAGGGTTTTCACGCATCACAAAATAATAGGCCCTGCACTATTGAAACAGGTCAGTCCCGTTGTATTTATGACTTCTTTTTCCTAAAAGCCATCAGAATTTAAGAAATTTCTGTCAATGAATTAGACCAAACGTTGTTACAATTATATATCTGGTGGCTTTCGTCTTCTTTATGGTTTACAATACCGGGTTTTAAATTCAAAGTTATTCACCTTATTAAAATTTTCCATTCACAAAGATTTCTTCAATCTTTAACAAAAACACTGGATACTGATTTAGAATTCACAACTCTAAGTTATATCGATAATGTAAGATTCCACCATGCAAATCCAGAATTTTTAGATACCTATCCATATCGTATACACTATCTCCCAAGATACAGTCCAGTCCTCAACCCAGTTGAGGAAGTTTTATTTCAGACAAAATCTTTGAATCTTTGGAAGGAGGAATCAACGTTACAAGAAGTACAAACGATCTAATTAAAAGAATGACAAATGCATGTACTTTGGTGACTTCACAAACATTAAAAAATATATGACACAGTGAAAGTTTCCTCGAAGACTGAATATTGGAAAAAGACATTAACACAGATTAAAATACTATTTTTAATTATATATTTAAAGTGAATTTTTTGAATAAAAAAACTTTAAGGTTTTATGTATTTCTAATTTTAATAAGGTCCGTAACGTTGAATGTCAAGTTGAGAAACTTTGAATCTAAAACCCGGTAGAATAGAGTTTAGAAATAATACTTGAGTAATATTGTTTATTATATCGTTTGTTTTTTTACTTTTTACAGATAAAACACCTGATTAAGCACGAATGAATAAATATTCAGTATTTTTTCTATCAGAAACATCCTTGAACCGAATGAAACTAACTGTTTTATATATAAATAATTAATACAATTTCACAATTAAATTTTAATCAATATCAGCTAATAACAAGCATTCTTGCATTTTCGATCATGAAGGGAGCTTATTACAGTAAAAAATTGTTCCACTTTGTCGAATTTTATTATAAACCATTGATCTTCAGAATAAAACTTTGATATTAATTTATGTGGTAAACTAAAAATATCATTTCCGACGTATTTCACTCGATTTTAGACACAATATTCTTTCAGATCTATGTGAAATATTCTACTTATGTAGGATAAATCAAAAATACAGCTGATTGCATAAACGATGCTAGAAAAAAACATTGCTGCATTTTATACGGTATGGTGTTTAAAAATTTTTAGAATATTTTCATGAGTTACATATGATTGGATTTTTGAAAGTCGTTTCTTTTTAAATTAAAAGACTTTTATTATGGCTTATTCAGTTTTAATATTCTCCTATTCTGAGCTCCTTAAATCAGCATTCAGTGTCGATAATAAATTTATTCTAAAATATAGTGCACTCATACTTGTTTCCTTTCACGATCCTTCAGTTTCAATGAATTCCGGTTTGGTAAAACTTCTCACGCGGGTTAAACATGTTAATACTAGGCGGTTAAATTGCAGACCAGATTTAGCGACATGTGATCAATTAAGTTTTAAAGGAGTGACGATTAGATAATGTAAAAGTATTCGTCTCGCTAGTTAAAACCAACAGGGCGCCATTTCTATTGGTAATAACGGTTTAGTTATTGTAAAGGTCTTTAAATCATATTCAACCGAGCTTCATGTCATTTTTGATGATTGAACCTATTCAGCGTTTCTCGTTCTGTATTAATCAGAAAAACACTGATCTTATTATTTGAAGATTTGTTTAAGCACAAACTCTTCGGTAAATTATAAACCAAATAACCCACACAACAACAATACCGTGTTTTATACCCGAGCAGTTTAATAGTAATAGTGAGTTGTTATTCATAGGTTTCATATCTACCAGCAACATGTGAATGAAATTAGATATATCTGAAAGCTTCCGAATGATCGATATTGATGTGAAGGGTAATACCAAGATTCAAAGTATATTTAGGAAATAGTTAAAAATGACCAATAATAGGATGGATATTTATTTCTTTTGATAAAAAATATGGCTGTTTTCAATTTAAGAAATCGTAAGATTTTCCCTGTCAATTTGGTCAATGTCAGGTTTTTGGATTGCATGCTTTTCATTTGGAAAAAATGGTCCCTGGATTTCATAATTATATACAAATCACAGTGTTTTTAAAAGGCGTTAATCACCTCTACCATCCTCTAAAAATAAAACATCATATAGACCAGCTTTTCTTTCCTATAATCGTTATCTTGTTAACTTTGACAACTTCGAAACGCTTTCAAAACTCACATACTTCCATTAGAGCCAGAATCTGTCATTATTTTGACAAGGGTGGTATAATTATTGAGTTTAAAACTGAAATCTGTTTTTGCTCAACAGAATATGACATCTGAATAAGGCTGTTTTTACAAGATTATGGGAACTCATAATTATGGACTGATGAGTTCTTAAATGATATTGATAAGAAGGCTAATTGGATGAAACTACTATTTTTTTTATCGCATTGTAATCAATAGTGTTTTTTAATATCTAAAAACTCAAAGGAGGCCACAATAGCGTCAGTTTTCTAAGATTATTTGAGCAGTCCTTTTTCACAATTAAATTAAAAGGCGCTATCGCGAATCGAACAGTTTACAGCGACAATTCTACACAGGTATGATAAAATTGTATTTTCGATTCTAAATGTTCGATACAAACGTCATTTTTGTTGCTGTAATTTTAGACAAACCAAACTTGTACGGATGAATGACGTCATGGTTGTTTTTATATGCATTTCGATACCTTTATTTAGAATTAACAATATTAACAGAGTAACCATTCTCTTGAGCACTATCCATTTTTTCCAACGTCTGAGAATAGGATCAGCACGTTTTGAGAATGTTAAGACTGAGAAACACTGTTTACCATTCCATGATAATAGCACAATTGGTTTGCGATCAGCTCATAGATGATATATTACAACTTACAAATGATAACAATAGGATTTTTGAAATGAATTGCGTTATAAAAATCAAAAACCTTTTCCAATGGCTTTGAGATGTTGTTTAATCAGCTACTTATTATAAATCTCATTCATCTGTTGCCATCTTCGAAAAAATAACGTTAGATAACATTTACATGAACGATATATTCAATATATTTGGGTTTTCTACATTTGAAAATGTGTTACCTTATTTCAATGAATTAATAGCCCTTTTTGTCAGGATATCAAAGAAACAAGCAATATCAGTCCCTTGCGATTTGATAAATTACGAAATTCCTCTTTCTTTAATTGTTACGATCATAGAAACGTTGAAATTTTTTTCTTCTAATCGAATCTGATATTGCCTTCGTTAATTTAAAGAGAATCGAATAATGTGAAAATTAACCGAAGGTGCAATATCCTACCTGTAGAAAGGATTTCACAGGGGAACCAAACCATTTTCTTAAAGAAGTGTTCCTATATCGCCCGTTCATTACTTAATTCCGAGCGTCAAATTAAATTCATCTCCAAGATTCTTTACAATCAAATATTTTATATTGGACAGGATCAACCCATTTAACATTTCTGAAGTGCTTCTCTTTACATAACCTCATATTTTGTACGTGATAACATTCGAAAACACAAAACGAAGACAAAAAGATCAATATTATAAATCGAAATGCGTTAACATGAACAACATATTATATCAAGTGTCCAATAATATCCATATGAAAGCACGGTCCGATTGTATCGAACTATATTTCGAGTTAAATGTTTCTTTTTGGAGCGTCCAATGGGAGCTTTCGTCATCAAAGATATTTGAGATTTTACGTAGTCTTCAAATTTAAAAAAGTTTAAAATAACATAATTTATCAAGCTAAATTAAAGATGGAAGCCATGCATCTTGTCGACATTGATAAGGTCTCAACAATCTCTGGGGAAAATCTTCATGGCTTCTTATCCAAAGCTCAAATATTTAACAGATTACTTACGTTAGATTTTGACAAAAGTTTGTACTTATCATCATCCATTGGCCGATAGCTATGACATCAAATAAAAAACATAGACATTTTGAAATAAAAGCACTTCAAAACAAAATTTATTCACAAGTGTTAGACATTATTTCAATTGATCTTTAGCGATTGAATGTTTTGATAGTGGCTCTGTTCTGCAAATTGTTCGATTTTTAGGGGATACGTAAATATTCTGACATAATTTATACCATGATAGTGAGCTAAATATCTATAAAAGAAGTCCTGACATTTTGAAAGTTTTTTACAATCGTGTGGATGCTCACAAGATTGGAGTTGTTAATTTCCATTCAATCACACATCCATTGCTTTATTGTTGAAATATCGATTGCTAATTCCAGCTGTTACAGAATCCTATTTCTTGCACCTTTAAGGTAGATTTACAGGTTGGAATGAATATTAACTATCTAAGTTGTTAAAGTATGGATAAGTGCCCAATTATTGGCCTTTCGGGTTACAACGTAGGTTGTATTGGATAAAGTGATCGGTTTTATTTCAGAATATGATTATTCCCAACGAATAGTATAACTATTAGTGTTCTCGTATTTTATATATTAAATTGACCTGTAAAATAAAATTTGTTTTTTTACAATATGCATGGGAGCTATGCAGTATTTCTAATATCTTAATTACAATTATATAGGCCCAACCCAAGAAGTCGTTATCAGCTAAACCCCAACAATTTTATCGGGCCATAAATCGTGGAAGTTGTCTGAACTCGAATAGTCAACTCAAGAGCTATCTATGGTTAAAAACTTGAACTAATCATCTTTCCCGTTTTTTTCGAAATTACAATGTTAGTGATGGAGCAAATATCAAAATAAATCATATACGTTCAATAGGTCAGGATTGCGCTACGTGTGCTTATCATTATATGTTTGTACCGGGGTTTTCACTCTTTTACGTCCACTTTGACCGTGTGCAGAAATCAAAAATACTTAATGTTCAACAGGCGACTATATTTCTATTTTGATAAATCTTTGACAAAAATAACGATAATTCATAATCGAAAAGTGATATTTGGTAAAATTATGAATTGACTATCGTGGTTTGCATCAATAAATGGATTTTTAAAAATCTAATAAACTTAAAATATAGTTAATTTATTCCCTCTTACTGTTATATTCATCCCTTTTGGAGGAAAATTTTGTTCTGGATGATTTTTATAGTTCGATAAATGTGTTGGTGGGGCTACCGTAAGGCTCAGACATCATTAATTATGTGGATTTTACTTTAAAAAAGAAATTTTCTTAAAAATGAATGAAGAGAACTTTGGGACGGAATAATAATTTATTTAATTGAATTTTAAGTTTTAGATTTTTAAAAATTCATTAAACATTGCGATTTGTGCATTTTTCAATGCAAACCCCTATAATCAATTAAAACTTTTAACAAATTTCACTTCGATTATGAATTATCGTTATTTTTGTTTAGGATTTATCAAAATAGACATATAGTTGCCTTTTGAACATTGAATATTTTATGATTTTCTGCGGATGTTAAAATTGGACGTAAAGAAGATCATGGTGGAGGTTAAAGATTGTAACGGTGGACGTAAAGGAACGCAAAAATCGGTATATTTGGATCAATCTTGTACGAAGTTTAAATTCAACGATTGTTGATGTGTAGTCTTGGCGCTAGTCCTTAACTATTGTAGATGGAAACAACCGATCCTGGTTCGTTTCGAAGCGCTAGAGGAAAAACGATTTTAACAAAAAATTTCATTATATATTGGATAGGAAACTTGATACGTGTTAGAAGTCCCTTTAATAAATCGACAGAATCTTCAAACGTGTTTAAGAAAGCTCTAACTGTTGAAATTTTGATACGAATTAAAATATTTAAATATTGAAAGAAAAATTTTGTTCCAACATGAAAACCCCCTACTCTCCTGTCAATGACAATTTTATTCAATTTTGAATTGACTGGAATATTCAATACATTTTAGCATTCTCAAAAACGTTGAGGCCGTTTTACATCTACCTTGCCCATAGACGAAATTTTACCTCAATATAGACTCATCACTGTTTTAGATTGCAAGAAAATTTTAAGGATATCTACCCACAACGAACAGCCTCAATTAGGATGACGAATATATTATTTCGTAACTCTGATAAATATTGTGGAAATTATTATGGATAGTTATATTATTCAATTTAATGAATTAACCATTAATAGATGTAAGTGAAAAATACATCGGTTTAGAAGTGAAGTTGATGATGCGAACACATTCTAAAAGTTGGTGATTATCTGAATAAATGAAAAGGAATCCGAATCACTGTTTTGCACTGACCAGAAAAGGAGGCTTACAATATTTATCGACTAAATGTTCTGATGGTGTCATCCAACAGTTGTGATATTTTTTAATTACAAAAATTGATAAAAAACTTTAAGAAAAGATTATAGAATCATAAGTTTCCAGCTAAAGATACAAGGTTCATAAATCAAGTCGTCAGAATAGTTTAAGAAGATTTTATTGTGCTCTATAACCAAAATCTTTCGAAGAATCATAATGGGCTCATATTTTAAAAATGTCGGAACATTTGAATGCCTAGATGGGGACATTTGATTGTGAAATGGTGTACAGTCGAATCCGGTAAACTGTTTTGCCTTCTGATGGTCTAAAAATGTTCACTTGCCCTGATCGACGCGGCCATACGGTTACCATATGAGTAATCACATACCAGTAGCTACAAACACTACACACTGAATTTCAAGCAGAAAAAACATGTTCTGATAAAATGCAAAGACAGCTGTAAGAACTAGTGTTTTAACACCAGCATAGCACCAAATTACCCTGAAATAATTATTTATCATGATATCAAATGTATGCGAGATTTCTCGAAATTTTAAATAAATTCTTTGTGTTATCGGAATTTCGTGTTTTTTGTCACTTGTATTTTTAGTGTTTATAATAAAAAAGAGTACAATTAATTTTAGTTAATGAATGATTTTAGAAAAATCTTTAGTTTCTTAATGATGACATCATGTAGAGTCGAATCCGGTTAAGTCCACGACCTCCTGCCTAGTCTACAACTAGCACTTAAGTATAAGGTGCAGCTACCCAAACTCAATATGCATTTGTCACATACCGACAGGACCAAATAAATGAGTGAATTTAAGAGGATAGTGCACTTGACGTGATTTGAATGTCAATAAATCATCGTCTTCTATTTTTTAAGATGTTAGACACTTTTGACATGCAAACAGCAGACAGTCAACCCCAAAAGTTTAGTTAGCCAGTTTCTAAAATATCTCTAGGAATAGCACCGATTACTTATAAATTCCGGACAGTACAAATAAAAAAATCAAGATATTTTGAATGAAGTTCATTACGTTGCCTGGCCATAACTCAAATACTCTATCAAAAGATCAATAAACTTAGAAATTCATCAGCTAATCTTCGAAATGACTGAGATCAGAAAGAAACCACTATGCGAAACATTAAAAGATGTTCTAAGAATGGAAACCGATCAATGTAATCAAAACGTTGTGATAAGTCGAGTTGAATTTCACCATTCTGCTATTCGGAACTGAAAGATATCATACCTATTACTGTTCTGTAAAGGCACGAGTTATAATATCAAAAAGCCGAATCGATTTCTTACTTTTATCCAAACCTAAAATATAATTACAGGTTTCTCATATATCAAAGAGTCTTCGATTTAGGGTAGAAATAACCCCGATTGCAGATTTTTATGTTGAAGAATTTAAAGAGGACAACATTTACGGATATTTTATGAGTAGCAGATGAGTATTCGAATTAGCATGACGCCGTTAACCATTGGATATATAGCCAAAAAATTTGGCAGAAGCTCTCAAGAATAAATTAGATCACCTTCTTTGTAGTCCCTCAGCATGATATTTGATGATGAACCTATTCGAAACAATTTTTGTCTTCTATGAGCTGAGCTTTCGTATAACAAGTCATTTTTACATCTAGGGATCGCTAGATAGTAAATGATATCGCTTAAGACTCAATTGTCCTCTCAAACCTTTCCCCTTTGTGGTGGTCTCAAGGATGGTAACTGGTTATAAGAAGATCAAACGAGACTCGTATGGATTAGATTGACCTCAAATGAAGGGCCAAAGGGCTCATTCGTTGGTTCGGTTAAATAGCATCTGGTTGTTTGGAGAACCTTCAACGATATTAGGAAATGATCGATAAACTGAATTGTCATCGAAAAATTTTACACGATGAAACGACAATCATCGGAAACGTTCACGCCCTCATTTTTAAACAAAACTGAAGAAGTCATTAACCACCCCAAAACTTTTCCTGGATTCTGGAAAAATTGGTGTGAAGGTTAATAATGATGGATTTATCACGGTACAAAAACACTAAACTAGACATCAGGAGAGAGATTGATATTATTTCTGTTGACTGATTTAAATCCGGCTGTCTCTGAATGATATTAGCAAAATGATTTTCTCATAAAATTTTTGTGGATCCATCTAGTTTATTTTAGAAGTTGATGACAAACTAAAGTAATCCGCAGTCGATCACATATTTCAACAATTTCTGTTGGATTTATTCAAAGTTGACTGATAAAAAAGATGGATATGGGCCTTGAAAACTATTATCAAGAGACATTGAGTCTGTTGAATATATTTCAAATATTATCCATTCTCTATCATGTTATTATCGAAATGAGACAATACTGTTGTAAAGGAATATTTAATTCTAAGATAAGGGTTTGACAGTAAATTTACCAAACAAATATCGGTAAAAATTCACTTCGTAATTTAAGACCATTAATTAAAATTGAAGCATAGTCCTTTTGTCTGTGATTCTTAGATATTATCTGATATGAATCATCAATTTATATGAAAATAGTTTCGATTGAAACTAGTTTGTTGTCTCCTGATACGCAAATCGTTGGGGTTCAATTTCAACGATGTTCACGAGAACATTTCAGTTTATTTTTACATGTTGTTTCTTTATTCCAGTGGGAACTGGATTTGAAAACACTGAACATCAATGCTACAAAGTAACAAAATAATGATTAGGTTTTTGGAACATCTCAAACCATTGCTTTTAACAAGAGCGGCTCCAGTAAGAGAGCGTTCAAATATATGGCCCTAAAGGTTGAAATAATTATCCAGAATTTAACAACTCTGGCCTCTCGCCTATATCCTGTGCAAACCTATGTCATCAAAAATATCGAGGAAAAGTGCATAAAGACGTTAACAATCAAAAGATGCAGTTCTTTTACCATGATGGTTTATTTTTGCTAAATAGACCGTCAAAACAAAAATGTATATTTTGGATGAGAATGATGCTTTTTCAAGCCATAATTCAGCGGTAATAGGTCGGCCGGGTAATTTTATCCAAATTCCTGATGTGACCGGAACACTTGGTATGTATGTAAAGCTGGAAAATTCGAGAGGCAAAGTACTTTTGGTTTCAGACAGGTGATACCGAAAGGCAATGAAAAATACATTCCCAAGATCATGAGTAAACTGTCGAAAGATAAGAGTGCAATTCAGCAAATAATTTTGATGGTATATTAATCTTAAAATTGGTAGAATGTGGCTACAAAATTTATCCTTGTATATGAGAGAAAAAATCAGACAGATGAAACACACTATTACACGTGGGGTTTTATCACACTGTATGCTAAAGATAAGGATTTAAACAAAACATTCACCAAAATACAAAGCTTGAAATTATTTGGTGGACAACTGCATTCAAGATCTAGTGAACCTGTTTCGAATATTGAAATCGTTATTCCGAATTCTCAGGAGGTTGTTATTTTTTTTAAATGAGCTCTTCTATTTAAGGATATCCCTAAAAAATGTTATATCTGGTAAATTGGAAATGTGCTGTTATTTTGTGAAAAAAAATAAACTAAAATGGATAAACAAAACAAGTGCTTTTCGAATCAACAATTTCAAAGTGAAAACATTTAACAAGACGCGTATTAGTTGATGATAATAAGTATTGTATCCAAGAATGACCACACGAATCTTTCTTTTGAATACTCAACTTCAGTATGAAGACTGTCTGGTGAAAAAATCGGTAATTTGAAATTAATTTAGCTTGGAAAGGTCACAAAAGTTATTTATGATAATAGATTAATCGATCAATATGCATTGGCACATTTATATTTAGATAAAACCTCAACATTTCACGCATTGACAATGCTGGATCAACAGAATACCGAAATATGCTTAAACCATACACTCAATTATGGTAATATATAAAATTATCAATCATTTTTTATAAATGTTAAAACGAAATCAATTCTTTTAACATTTTAAGTTTGAGACGTAAAAATATTCACAAACATAAAGTAAACCATTGAAACTAGCCAAATCTACATTATCTGGTATGTACTAAACGAGAATAGGAAAAGCGTTGCTGAAAATCCTTACATGTTTTCAATTTTTTCAAAATGAGTTTTTTAATTTTTAACTCCAGATACAGATTTTAGAATTTTTCATTAAAACTCATCCAAGTGATTGCAATTCAAAAAAATATGAACTTGTAATAATTGAAGGGATCTGGAGTGGTTTTTTGATACAGATGATAAGCTTGAAAATTGAAAGTTAAGCAAGACCGTTTATACTTTATCCCCTCCACAAAATCAAAAATTCTATCTAACTTAGAAACGATGAAATAGTAAACAATAAGATAAACAGTCAGTAATACAAAAAAACTTACTCTCATTTACAATGAACTACAAACCAGAGAAATGTTTTGGAAATAGACAATCTTATGAGAATGAAGATTATTAACTGACTTTATTTCATAATTATTTTCATGTATTAAGTTATCGTCTTAGAAATGTACAACAATTTGTTATTATAATCCACCACTGTTAATTATTAGGGTTACATCATTGCATTATTGTTTAACATATCATTATGTTCAAAAACCATCCATTTAAATCATTCAAGTGTTCTTTTGGGATTGATCTTTCATAGAACAAGTTATTGTTAATTTTAGGCGAGCATTTTTCATTGAAATTACATTCATTAGTGGATAAACTGCACATGCTGCCTATTGTTATACCAGAGGAGTTGTAGTTTATGATGAGTTCATTCATTCGTATTCAGTGTTCATGACGTTCATAGAATTATCGTGCTTAGGTCAACGATGGAAATGTGGCAATGATAAAGATATATATTTTTTGAAATAAAAGCACTCGAGTCGAGTTGATACATCACTAATAATAAATCGCAAAAACTCCACAGATAGAAAGGAAGCCAAATAAGATAAATTGGGGTTGTATTACATCATAAGTTGTCAGGAACGATATAGCTGCTGTATGCATAAAACAATTACCAACAGTCATGACAAGTAGATGATTTATGGACAAAAATTAACATCAACAATTTTTTGGGAAAGCAATTATCATCCTGGTATTTTCATTTGGAAATTCAATAACTCAGGTTAAAAAATTTCCTATATATTTGTTTGAGAAGGAAATGCGTGTCCAATATTTATTCATATTGGGAAGCCAGATGACGTAATATCTGATTACCAAGGTTTCAAAATAATATATAACCCAATCAATTAAATATGGTGGACACCTTAGCGTCAATCCATAAAATAGAAACAGGCGGTTTTCGGAGAAAAATAGCTTTGAGAGAGTTAACAGCTGAGAGGAAATCCAAATTGATTCCGTACTAGTCAGAAATTATTGATAAACTAATAAAATTATTTGGGATGATAAGAATCGCCCAGAATTAAAGTTTGTGAATACCAAGAAATCGGATAAATTAGTTTGGTATATTAGACTGGTATGATTTTGTTAGACGTGAAGTGTGGTATCGAATGTCAAGTAAAAAATGTACTAATTGAAGCAGTAACCTTGAAACGTGGTTCAAAATGTTTGAAATGACAATATCACGAACATGTCTTATGGACGTACATTGGTCAGGCGATATCATTCTTAGTTTTAATGATTCTGTACACTCGAAGAAATTCACGAGATGCTCGAAGACTTGCGAATACTTGAAAATCTAATATGGGTTAGTCCAAGGATTCAGATTTATCTGACATGATCTGATGATTTAACATTCCTTTAATTGAAGAATTCAGAAACGGGGTAGGAAATTAGTCAATTATTTGGAATCTGGTATCATTCAACAAGGACCATTTGACCATATCTGAATACGGGTGCGATGACTTAAATGAATGCGCTTGTCAATGGGTTATTTATCTTAAAAAAACACAGTCAACAGAATCCTTCCGATATCCCTCAAAGGTGCTTTCATAAATAAAAATTGTCTGATATTTATGGAAGAGACAACGTTGATGTAAAAACTGCACCAGTTATGTGGCAATAACATCATCTCAAGCTCAAATTTTTGATTAATAACAAATGGAATACATTTGAATGTTTTGAAGCGTGAAATAGAATAAGTTGGGAATCAATAATATCTTGCGAATTCTTTAGCGGTGATCAATTTTGAAACAACTTGTTTTGTGAACCTTTGAAAAACTATTCGATGTTCATCTTCTTTAGAATATACATACTTAAAAGGCGATGATGTTAACATGTCTCAAATCTTAGTATTTTAATTAATATCAGTTACAAGGGACGAATGATTTCGTTTATCAAGACAAAATTTTTCCAATATGAAAAAAATGTAGAAGTATCAGTGATAGTAGTTCAGGAATCGATGAAATAAATACCCATTGGATTCAGGGAAAGAAATTGATTTAGCTTAGGATCGAGAGCTCATTAATTAGTTAGATCAATGAAAACAACACAAAAATTTTACTCTTTATTTAGTTTGGGTTCATAGACTTCTAAATTATTGCTGTAAAAAATTCGTGGTTTCACTGGACACACTTGCCTTGAGTGTCCATACAGTTTTAAAGGCCTATAATATTAAGAAGCACTGAGTTTTTACGCTTTCAAAATATTTTTTATATCATTACCTGAAAGAAGCATTTACGGATCAGTGCAGATTATCTTATTATACTAAAGATATCAGTGCAGTTTCTCTCAGTTTTTGATTGAGATGATCCAATACAAGTTTACAATGATCGAAGAGCTAACCTATACTTAAATCTAATAATTTGAGCGAAATTTATAGACTATCAAATTTATATCCAACAAAAATTTTCTTTTTGTTCCACGTATTATGGATATTTCGTGAACAGCAAATTTTAAACTATAGAATTGTGCAAAAACGTTTTGTAGGAAAATAAAGACTATATGTATTTCAGAAATTGTGAGTATCAAATAATATAGAATGTTTCAATGATAGTATCTGCATTAGGGATATTTGGTATCTAAAAATAATTCCAAAAAAAATAATAAACAGCACTATTATTCGCTAAGTTAAAATTATGATGATTGTATCGATTGCCTCTCGTTTGTCGAGCGAGAAATAAATTTGCATTCAAGAGCTCCTTTAAAAGGCAAACGGTAAAGTTATCCTTCCTAATAATAAACCTGTTTTTTTTAAGAATCAGTTCCTGATCCAGAGGTCGTAGATTTATTCTGGTAGTGAGTGTTTACATTAATGTCTGTGTAGAATCATATTCGATGGTCATAGTCGAAGCTGAACCAATGCCATGAACAGCGATAGATAATTTAGTATACCGCGATCATTGCTCCCTCAAAGTTAGAGACTGGATAGTAACGTACGCTTTCTCTATTCAGTTTGGTTTTTATGAAAATCGTCCTTAAGCTTGAATGCAACGACATGACCATGGGCATTTTAGCCCCGGTGTTATTCACTCTAAACCAGATGACAGCCGTAGTTCAATGTATTATGTGGATACTCTGAAGCATAGACATAACTCTCCAAAAAGTTAGACGATCGTGGCTGAGTTGTTTCGTAATTAACCGAATTATAATGTCAATTTCATGGTATAAGGTTAAAATTAATGTTCACTTGCTTCATTATTGTTATTTTAAGATGTTGAAACATTAAAAAATATAAATGCGATAATATCTAAAAAAAGAACGGCGAAGTTATTGTTCTTGAAACGCAACTTATTCAACAATTAAGCGAGAGTTCTATTCTGAGATGATTGAAGCAGATGTGTTGTCATCTCCTCACAAGAAATGTAAAATTTAGTAAGAAATGGTACCTCGTTTAAAAAAACTCCTCAGATAACGACTTTTTTTCGTTCAACGCGCCAAAAAATCAAATTTTTAAATAATTTGCATACACAGTCTTAAAAAGATTTTCTCAGATGAAGGAATCACATATTTTTCTCCATTATAGTGTTTTTTTCTGGTTTATAATGAGTTTAAGTGAGTTTAAGGGTAGTTTAAATTTGAGATTGATGTACGACTTACACATGATCTTATGGATCAAACTGCAAAGCTGGAGAATGCCAATATTTTTATTTAGAGCTGAAGACAGGTTGTTCGTTCCAAAAAACAAAAAACCAGCAATTTGAATAAAAAACATTAACTGCAATGCGCCAAATTGTTGAAGTACAAATTTCATATGAGGACCATAACATTGCAAAATTTATCTGATATTATGTATCTTATTCAAACATATCCCTATTTTAACTTTTCGATGTATAGCTTCATCGATATATGATTTCATTTTTCCTTTTTGAGTGTTTTTAAAAGCGTTATACCCTTCTAAAGTTGTTTCGTTTTTTTTCTAAAATCCAAGATTTTTCGTTGATCGCGTAACGAATTAAGTTCATTTTACAGATTATCACTCTATATTTTTAAATATTTGAGTGTAGAAGTGATGAGGAAAGTGTCATGAACAGAAAAGTTGACAATCATGGATGACGATCAATGAACAAACATGACTTTTAATTTTCCCGATTTTGTTATCGTGAAGTCTGGAATGATTATTCCCAGAAATTGTCTTACCGACTCAAGAAGTAGATTAACGAAGGTATGCTCAAATATTTAACATTTAAGAAGAAGTACAAAGATCAAATTTAGATGTTGAACGAAACACTAGTTGTAGATTCTGTCAAAATTAGAATGGCTTTTGAGAATAGGGCACCCCCAATCCCGGCTTGTCTATCTTGATGATCTTAGTGACTCCTGAAAGGCATGCCAACACAAACCCCAATGGGCACACTTTCGTGTAAAAGGACAAGTAATGTGGCCATTCACTGAAACTGTAATAGCATTACTAGATGAAAAGAGGACGCATAGTTCACAACCGAATATACACCATGTACCCCTTCTAGACCAATCAGCTTCTGAGATGAGATTTAGCTCTCCAGAAGCTGCAATTGCGCATAAAAAAGGTTCTCGTCGTTATCGACGAAATCAACAATTTATCTAAATATCAAACGAAGTACATCAACAATATTGCTCGAAGGTTATGGGTTGAGATATAAGCTTTGGGATTCAAGTTTTTTTATCTTGGGGGTGATTTTCGTTAGACGCTGTGAACCGTAAAAATCTGAGAGGGCAAAGTCATAATCGAATGGTGTATTCAATATCGTCCGAAAATCCTACAACGAACCTTGTCATGACCAACAGACAACAGCAGAACGATGCGATTTGAATTCCAAAAGAGATGATCACTAAAAGTGAATTTATTTTTACCATATTCATAATATTTGCGCCCATATGAAAGGAAGAATTGTCAAAAAGAGTCATTCTCTCGAACTAACGCACCTAGGATTGAGGTGAATGTTAACATTATCGGCTAGATTACTATTGTTGCCCAAATTTACTATATCGCCAATTCTATACCGGTTTTTACATTCAATAAGGGCTATGCAGAAATTCAATGTGAGCCACAGATACTAACACAACGCTATAGCACTTCTTAGCACTAAAATCATTATATTTGGTTGTAACATATTATTTAAAAAAATATCAGGGGATTTGCTTACTAAGTTGAAGAACACAGGTTCTTCTAGAACAGCGGTTCTCAACCTTTTTTGGTCCGCGACCCCTTTAATCCCTCTAATCCCTTTTTTCAAAGCGCTGCGACCCCTCATTCAAAAAAAAGTATGACGTCATAATTAACTGTAATTTTTTAAATTTACAAATAGTAATCATAGTATACATTACTGACACACAGGATAAAATTTAAAATTTCCAAAACTAAACATAACATTCTTTTATGTTTAATATCGAAAAAACTTGCAACTATTTTTGTTCCAAATATATTTCTGCTTATAATTTAAAAAATAAAGTTAAATACTTATATTTTACATTTTTTTAATTCTCAACGTAGTCTAATCAATGTATTAATGCTGTATATATATATATATACATATGTTCAATTTTAAATCCTTAGATGAGCCTGAACAATAATATAAAACACATAAATAGAATTTTGTTACTACAATATGTTCTACAAAGTCAACAGCGCTGCGAAGATTGATATTGTTGTTGTTTCACAAGATCTGGAATTCTTCCGATTGTTTTGGCAAAATCACAACAAACGTCATCTTAAGCATCAAGTCTAATACTATATTTAGACTTGATGAACAAAAGGCCAGAAA
>JWZT01000858.1:147740-159061 GCA_000827895.1 Thelohanellus kitauei
CTGTGTGCTTTTGTATGTATGTTGCCTTTTTTGGATTAAATGAACCACTATCCCCCACCTCCTGTAACTCGTAGAAGAATTCAAATGAAATTAAATTTACATATTTGGAAATAATACTAAATTTGACTTAGTAAAATCAACTTTATTTATTTACATTAAAAATAGATGAATTTGTGAGAACTGTGTTTAAGTATGCAATTATCATGCCAAAACTCAAATATTCCTACGTTTTTTAATTTGTGGGTTATTGTCTATATAGCGGTTGGAAATTAGTTATTCCATTAAAAAAAACAGGCAATGTAGCTGTCTCACTCTATTTTAAATTTTTAACGCCTTGTGCATGCACCCACCGGACATTTTGTAAAATATTTAGTGATCAAAATGCAAAAATATAAACCTTTTCCTATATAAAATTTCGAGTTGTTCCTAAATATGTAAATTTGATTTAATTTGAAAGCTTATGTGGGCGATTATCTAATTTTTGAGTCCGGTGGAACGTTCAATGACACCCGTCGAATCACCTATCAATGAATTTACATCTTCAAAATGATATTTGTATCCATAATAAGAATGACCAGTTCGCAACCTCTTGATTGTCGAAATCCTGACAGAACATCAAATTGCAATTACATGTTTATTGACTCTCACGCGACTAAAAATAATCTCTGATTTACATCAATAAACGCTACTTTAATTAGGAAATTATGTCAACAATTTTGGATGCTATTGGTAAGGCTTTATATCATTCCTTTGATGAGATGGGGAATGATTAGTATTTCATAACTTTGGATTATCATAAATTAATTCAGCTGGAAGACAGACCAATATTTCGGATTCGAACCATAAAATTTTTTTGAGGGTTTGGACTATCAAACTATGGAAGGTTACTAGCTTTATGCCAAAAATCGTGTTGGCATCGTTTCTCGAGTACTAAGTAATAGAATCTTCGATCCGTGGTCAATGTGATTACTTAGATTTGAAAAATAATACTAATTATAAGTGAAGCAGATCTATATTACTATCGAAAAATATAATAAATCGCTTATCATCACTTACGAAGCGTTACGTATTGTCTCACATTGAACTCAAGATTCACTCGACCCAATCCCCCGATTTTTCAACACCTTCAATTGTTATGACAGTCTCAAAAATAATGTGTTTTCAAAACGTTTCTCATCCAGAACTATTCCACTATTATTTGGTTGACTCGTTGCGTTACTTTAGATACTCAACATTTGAATGCAATAACAATTGTCGAACTTGAATAACATCAAAAAATCGTAGAAAAATATAAGGGATATGATTGGAAACTATTTTCGTAGGAGTAACTAAATAGGCTTTCGGATAACCAGTGTATTTTACTGTTGATTTCATGTGTTTTTAAACTGATAATAATCAGAAAAAATACGTGTGATATAATGTAAACCATAGATGTTCCAAATATTTTGAGTGCGGGGTGTTTTCAACGATGAAACTGATAAACATCCTCATTCTATCTAGAAGCATACTGTTAGCGCTTTGATGTCAAAACTGGACATGGGATACGTTTATATGATTACACAAGGTATAACAAATTTAGCTAAAATCCAAATATTCCGTTTTTTGATTGGAAGTTATGTTTTTTAGAAATGTTCGCTCAATAAATAGGGAAAACTAGAAATTAACTAGTAAATTGATTTACGTCAAAGAGAAATTTTTTGTTAATAATCATGGATCTCGGTGACTTAATTTTCCCTTTGACACGTTCTTAGCTCATGCATGTTTATGTAATGCTATCCCAGTTTAAACATTTTATAAACGTTTTTTTCATTAGATGAGGTCTTCTGTTTTAAAATATTATTGAGAAAAATGTTATTTTTGAATCTGATAAATGTTATGATTTCTGTAATTTATAAATAAGTAGACGAATCAGAATGTAGACTGCCCGAAAAACGAATGCCAGAGTAACTGGTTAATACTCAGAGAATTCCTTTTTGGTTGAACTCAGATATAAATAAATGAATAACTGTATTCTTAATATATTAGCAACGTTGGTTTCAAACCTCCAACTTGTGACACAATAACTTGATTTTGACAAAAAAAAATTGAATAATAAATGAAATAACGACGAAAGTTTATTGCGAATCGCCTGGATATAAAGGACTTTCGAATCGGGAATGTAGAAAAATTTTTGAAATCGACCAATCAGTAATGGGAATTTACAAATATCATTGAGGTCACCTTGTTTTAAGGGCTTAGGTTCTTGGTTGCTTGTGAGGAACCTTCGAAAGAAGACATTTTCGTTAACTCTGGATAAGGTAGCAGAAACATTGATACCAGATATTTTTACTTATTATAAATTTACCTAAATTAATCATCAGTTTCTTTATATGGCATTCCATCGTAACTCAATTGTAATATATCCTAACTGTGAATTATTCGCTAATCTTGATGAGTTTAAGCATTGATGATAAACGCAAATACGATTGAGGAAGCATAGAATGCCTTAATAATGAATATTTTATTTAGAAATACAACAAACTCTTGTGAAAAGGCCGCAAATATTTTTAAAAATCACATTGGAAATTTTCCGTTACCGGTTTTTGCATTTAAAAATGCATTAATTGCAGTAATAAATTCATTTTGTAAAGGTTAATATTTTAACCTTAAAATTAATTCAATGAACTATACTCTTCATTCATATTTTGAAGAAGTATTTTTTTAAAGGAAAAACCAATTTAATACGGATGGATGATTTCTGAGGCTTACGGACGTCATGCCAACAAGTTTATCAAATATAAAAATCATTCCTAACAAATAATTTCTCAATGGATGGATGAAGAGGGAATAACAATTTATCGATATATTATTCAAGTTAGTTTAATAGATTTTAATACATGCATTTGTCATTGCAATTTGTGTATTTTAAATGCAATATAGTCAACTCCGGTTAAGTGCACAGCCTTCGAACCGGAGAAAAATGGGCACACCCATGGCTACAAACATGTCGATACAATGACTACCCTCTGAATTTCAATCAGACGAAACGCTCTATATATACTGCGATGTAGGGGAAGAATGACAGCTGTAAGAACTAGTGTTTTAGCCCTAGCGAAGCACTAACTTTCTGGGAAATAATTATCTTATTGAAGAGATCTATGTGACCTTAAAATTTTAAACGCTAGTGTCATTTGAATTAAAAGTTTGGCCACTTACTTTTAGGGTTTCTGGTGCCAACAAGTATAACCAATTAAGTTTATTGCTGATTTGAGGAAAATTGGAATTTAATTATTAACAGCGTCCTATACTCAGCGTATTATATGTAAAGTTTTGCCGAAACATAATTAAATTAGTCGTTCATTGTCTTTTGATTTCTGTTTTTTCTATTTAATATGTGCAACTGATTTGTCAGTTAGTAAAAAACTCCATAGCTGTCGCAGTCCAATGCCTCCTGATTCGATCGGATCCTCTTCGGGCTTTGGAGGGCGTCGACGAGAGTTACTGGTGGTAGAGTTGGGCGGTCATTAGCGTTAGTCTGCACGGTTTTCACACAGCATCACTATATTTCAATTTTAGAGATGCATTTGATTGTCCATCTTATTCAACCAAGCCGTTCAAATATAACTTGTCATCCATTAATTTTTTTTAGCTTCCTAATCAACAGGAAGTGTCTTCACGATCTTGAAACGCAGTGGGTTTTTGCTGTTTCCAATATTAAGTGGCTTAAGCTTCTCACTCCCGTCCATGTTGCATGCAAATAAAGAGTACCCTGTTCTATAGCAATCTTACATGCTGCTCTTTCGCTGTTTTTGAACGAAAGAGTTCCATCACGTATGGCACGCGAATCCAGTTCAGTTTCATCAGCGTGTAAAATGTCTTTTGCTTCGTAGTCCTTAATGACTGCAGGTGGTGCATCCCTAATCCAGCTTTCAGCACCAAAATAATAGGGGTCTTGCTTATCATAATTATACTTTTTAAATTTAATATTGTTCATTTCCTTCCATCGTTCCAACACTCCATTATTTGATTCAAAATCTTTTACATTTAAACCTTGTGCTAGTTGTTTTGTCTTCTCCATAAGCAGAGACCACTGATTTACAACTGGTGATTACTGGAATTGAAAAACCAACGCAGAAGTGCTTTTTCAACATCTTCTCCCCGGCGTGTTCGTTTGCTTTTTCTGTCTGGGTTGGTATTGTTATTCCAATTCTGAAGAATATGCTCTGTTTTTAAGTATGCATGAAATTTTGCTTCGATGGACACCATAATGCCTTGCGATTGTCTAATAAACTTTTTATACACTGATTTAACACGTTGATTCGTTCAGAAAGTGATAACTTTTTATTCGAAAGATATCCAGACAAATTAGTCTTACATAAATTTTATTAAACGAAGCTAAATATTAGAAACAAACACACTGGAGGTACACCACGTGATGGCTGAGTGGGATCACGAAATGTGGACATGAAACCCCCAATGTGCAGACTATGGTATCCATTAAACCGGTGTGCAGATATATTAATGGATTTTACTGTATTTTACCACCATTTTTTGAAAACTTTGTCTATTTTTCTGTTTTTTCCAAATCTTCTCCCCCAATGGTTGAAAACTAGACAGGATTTTACTGTATTAAAAAAAAGTTTTGACGTCTGCGAAAAAAGTAAAAGATAAAACAGTGAAAATTGAGAAGATAAAACCAACTAGCAATTTGACGATCTTTAATTGGTTTCAGGATTATCAATAGCAGTATATAAGCGTTTTGACTAATGAAAGAGCCAAAAATTTCATTTTGAGTACGATTTATTTCATCTAAAGGCTCTATATCGGATCTATTAGGATTGTGACCACTGAAAAGTAAAAAAAGTGGAGAGACTATTAAAAGACTGCTGAGTGAATGGTAAAATATCATATTACATTTTATAAAATTGTTTGTATTTTAAAATAAGGGCGGAAAATATGAAAGGAGTAAAAACAGGGTTGTTTCTATTTTGAAAGAAAAAATAAATCAAGAAATAATTGATTACCACTGTATCATTTACCAAGAATCTCTTTTTGCAAAGGCATTTCCAGAAGATATGCATAAAGTTGTATAATTGGACGTTAAGGTCATCAAGTTAATAATAGCTAAATCTGTTAATCATCCAAAGTCTAAAGAATTTGTTGTTGAAATCGAGAGCGAGTACGCAAATTTTTTGTCGCTTACCGAAATGCGTTTTTTTCAAGAGGAAATGTTTTTAAACGTTTTAGTGTCTGTTTGACAAGAATTAAAGCATTTCTCCTTGAGAATGGTATTTAATATCACGAGCTATCAGATAATCAATATCTCCAAAAATTTTATTTATTGGTAATTGTTAAAATTTATTTGAATCACAAACTTCAGGTGTATGGGAATAGTTTTTTCTGCTAGTAGTTAATTTATTTGAAAACAAGTTATCACCTTTTTTTAAGATTTTGGAAGACAAACTTTGATTCATTTTCCAACCCTGCTTAAATATCGCCAAGATAACTATTCTGATACTTGCAATTTCAAAACAACAACTTAAAACAGCTATGAAGCTTTTAGCGGTAAGCTGCACGAATTCCGAAACATCAAATTGACAGAAGACTTTGTTAATTTTCCACTCACAACTACTATAACAGATTTTTTTATCCCTTTGGTAAAAGCATCGGAAATTTTAAAATGCAACTGTATTTAAAAACGAATAATTTTTGAGATCTTAATTTTAACTTCTCAATGCATTTTTGAAAATTTTTGAGAAAATAAAATGAAATTAATTCACATTACAGGTGGTTTGATTTTAAAAAACTTGAAAAATATGAAATGACGATTTTCAACGACTGGAACACCATTCCGGACTCATACGATAAACTGAATAATACTAGCGTTTAATGGTCATTTAAATTCTAGTTTTAAATATTCATGCGAGTAATCTTTTTCGAATATGTACCTCATTTCGAATTCTTTAGTTTATGAGAACCTGGAATCGCCTAAAATTTATACGATTTTTCCATCTACTTAATAAATCTTGCCACCAACTTAATAAAAGTTGTCCCAAAATAAAAATTTATTGCATTATCCGAATAATAAAATTTTCCTAAGATATATTCTGAATTTTCAGCTCCTTTTCATTTTTAAAAGAACAGCTGTATTACAAAACATTAGACAGTATTTTTTGCGAAATACCGAATAAAATTCTAAATTAAGGTGAAGAGGAGGATAACGTTGTAAAACAGGAAGTAATAGGTGATGAATACTACATTTTATTCGATATTCCATTTTGACCCCATATAATATCATGTTCTCTTTGAAAATTTGCCAAATTTTTAGGCATTTAGTACAATAATATTCACGTTCCGTTGATTCCTTGTAAGCCACAAGGCTTTTACAAACCCAGAACCAAGTTCTAGTTTAATGGCCACAATCCATTTTTGGTCTTCATTATAAACCCTGTTGCTCTTGTGAGGTTCGAAGATTGTCGAATTGTTTTATATATAGTCCCGTTAACAGTTGTCATTTGTTTTTAGCCTCTATCCTTTGTGTCCATTGGTTTACTCAAACAGTGAGAGGTTTGTGGCGATTAATTTCATTTCTGGTTTGACATCAACAGTGTATTTTATAAATTTTGAAATTGACTAAAAAATGAAAGTTAAATAAAAAGGTTTCTAATTCCCACGGCACAAGAAATTTTCAATTTGGGGGAAAATGTGATAAGTTGATTACAAGGATTATTAAGTAGATGGGAAAACCCTATATAGTAGATTATGTTATGTATGATAATAAATTATCAAGAAGAACATAATTTATTTTTCCACTAAATATGCAAAAATTTAAGGATTTTATAAGAAACCCCCAAATTTGGGAGATATGATAAATGATTAGAATGTAAAATAATTTAATTTACTATTTTTGATGAAATAAACAAGTAGCGATCTTGATTGGGAAAGTGAGGGACTTGATCTGGAACCCTATATAGGAGAATTTATATCGAAATGCGATCATCCACCTGTCATGAAAATGTATTTTTATATGATCCTTTAAAGAATTATGGCTGCTTTTTTGTGACTTTGTGATGTTTTTTGTCGCTTTGGGTTAATTTTTGATTTCGAATTATTAGCACACCAAGTCTCGCTTGATATCTATACTTTTACCGTTAGATCGCTTTATCAACTACCTTTGTTAAGTAGATTCTTGGAACTTTTTTTTATTATAACAGCAGTTTAAAACAAAATTTTATTAAGCAAATAATTTATAAATACTCTCCTAACATAGTTGAGAAAGAGATCAGGTACACATTCTTTTTCCATAAATTGTCAGGTTACTATAAGAATATGATAAACAAGTGTATGGTGTTTTCAAATAATCACTGAAAACTTCTAATAATTTCAAATCAGCAGGTTGTCGATCCTTTACAAGTTCTCAATCTTAAAGGATGGGTTGAAGGTAGAAAAACTAACATTGCTGATATTAATTTACAATGCGAAAATATATTAATGTGAGAACGAATTATTAATCATCTAACTTGATAGATGAATCGTTCATTTTTGCCATTTCGACCTCACTTTCTTTATATCCATTAAATATTGTCCTAGTTAATGGCTAAATCATACCAATACGATAAGGGTGATAGCTCAGTTGATTGCATAACCTTATATTTTACATGTAAATACCTTTAAATCATTAGGGGAAAAATAATTGAACAAAACTCTAGATCGAGGAGTTGGATCAAGAAAAAAACTCAATTTAGGGCTTTGACATAGATTCCAGGCAGATGTGACTCTCGAATAGAAAGAGCTCATCAAATATTTTCCATCTGGACTTATATCCATATTCGAATATGCATAGCCCTCGCCCAACAGCTGTTTCGGTGGTTCTATAAACTCCGGAGTATCGGTTGTTCCTTTATTAGCATACAGACCCCGATATAGCCTATTTATTTCAAAAATATATATTTTCCGATCACAACAGGAGGCGTAAATACGCACCTCATCCCTAACCAAGCTAGGAAAACCTATAATTTAACAAGTAAACCGATGTTGTGTATGGAAGATGTCCCCGAGTAAAGTGCAAAAGTTACAGGGACAGAGCATTTCACATTATTATTTTCACGCTCATTGACAATCCGCATGTCCCAAACGCAGATTTTGGAGGATGACTTTGAGGATGTGACGAGAATCGGAAAATCGCTGGGCGTGCAAACAATGGAATCAACAAAATTCTGATTATGAGATAAGTAACTTGTCTCATAGGGTGCATTTTCTTTACTACGCGAGTGTGAGGACTGGGGAGATTAAATGTAAAAACAGAGTTGAGGGAACAATCGGTTCTAAAATCCCAGACATTGATCTTCCCATCGTTTCCTCCAGATATTAAAAGGTCTATGAATGACCGGCATTACTTTCGAATGTAGCCAAGCAAGTTACTAATGAACCGTGCGCACCTCGGACACAACAAGTTGGAACATTTCGTTCAAAATCGAAAACAACGATTGAGCTATCGTAACCACAGGTAAACTGCTGGTTAGAACAAATACCAATTGTTTTCCATCGGTTGAGAATTTGATGTCCGAAACAAAAGATTCATGATGAAAAGGCACTAAGGATAATTTCAGAACTGACGCAAACTCAATTTTCTCATATTTTTCACATGTACACTTAAAACCTTGCCTGATTCGCTACCAAACACAAAAAGATCGCCCTTGTCTTATTTTAAACACATCATAAACTTGGATTGAACTGGCCCTTCGTTGGTAACTCGCCCATCTGCTATTATAGTGTTCATACCCCACAGAATCTTTCGAAAAAACTAAGCGGAGTCCTATCCCAGTATCTGAGGCATAAAAGACGCGGCAGCAATTCATAACGATGTTCTTAAAGTCATGAAGGTTCACACCCCTTATTTTGTTCAAACTCCCGGGGTGACTGTAAGTTATTTTCAGATAATCATGTGCATACAAATACATCAGGTTACATATCACTAAAAAGACAATTTGAATTAATCGCAATGATAAGAAAAATATTGCACCGAATTCCAAATTACTATCTAAACACTATATTTTATAAAGATGGAAGCTGAAAATGAAAACTGCTCATTAGAATACGCACCAAGAATTGGAATTAGTCAAAAATTTTTGTCTTGCTTCGTATAATCTATTGCCGGCCTTGAAATTAATAAAAACAAACTTCTCCAAACGCGAATGAAGAGAAAAATCAATATACCCACACCAATCACCGCTCCAGTTCCTTGAATAATCAACCGTATCATTGCGCTTTTCATAAGCACGTCCATAAAATCGTCCCAGCTGACCTTGTCAAAATATTGAGTTGAACGACCATCTGTGCGTATGGCGATAGTATTAAACGATTCTCCGTTTCTGGTGGGTATATGTCTCGAGTTTGATTGTGCAGAAAACTGAAGTTAATGACGTTCACTTACTCTTTTGCCCAAACGACTATGGAATCCCTCGTTCTGGACGGAGACATATGGAAAGTGGTCCGATCTGGGGAGCCTCTGTCTCAGAGCTGAACATTACGTTTGAATGATAAAATGTAGTTATTTGCATAAAAAAATTGGTGGGAGAATTGTATGAAACCTCTATATGGTCGTAAATCAATTTAGCAGCATTAAAGACGTTATCCAGGATAGTGGGCCCTTAATAAGTATCCGTGTACCTAAGATGTATGAGATCGTTCACTTCCCAGCGAGTAAATACTTCTAGGACAGAGCGTCTGAAAGTTAAAGGATGATTGATTCATCTTTCAAAGCGAGAGCCTGACACTGCATTGGATTAATATGAACTCAGGTAGACCAGAGGGATAAAAACAAATATAGGATAGACTCAAATGGAGGAGCTGCGCCACGCGATATCTGTGAGGATGTGTAAAAGAGGATATTGGGCAGTAAAGTACTCTGTTGTGATCTAAAGAAAAATGGAAAGGATTAACAAATAGTCAAATCAAAAATACATTAAAAAATCGGTATGATAAGTTTTAAACCGATTATGACTCATGACGAGCAGGTTGTAATGCAGAATGATAAACTCCGACAAAAAACTAGATATCAAGGAATGCCAAAATGCAGGGAGTAAACGATGGCCCGAGAAAAGTCCAAAGGGTGAACTGAAAATACATTAACGTTATGATAACGTGTGAAATAAAGGGATTTAAAAGAACTGCCTGAACATTGTGCAGGTTGGGAATACCCGACTGTAGGTCAATAGTTTCATGAGGAAAACTTAAGCTGTGTTTAACGGAATTACTCGATAGAATATTGCTTACATTCTAATTTGAATAGTAGAGTTTGACACCCAAGTAAGTCACCAATGTCGCTAAGAAACGTCGAGTTTTTAACATCGCCTCGAAGTGGATCGCGATTCAAATTGGCCGGCAAGATCCTAGAAACCAGATGTGATAATATAAATTGAGAGCAGTTGGAAACCAAGTCGTAGTGTTGGATATCAACATCAAAGGGGTTATCTATTTAGGTATAACGCTTACACGAGAGCAGTTCGATTTTTTCATTCGAGTGTAAATCAACTACAAGGAGAGAAAAATTAACGAACAACGTCACATACATTGCTGACGAGTTAAATTATGGATAATTTCGCCGAAATGCCGCAATTTTGATCTTTATGATCACCGTATTAGGTTGATGATCTTGTTAATGATATAGCCGGTATTCCCCGAATCAACATTTATACAAACGATCAAGCTCCTGATCATTATTTATTTAATCATATCGGTAAAAAAATCGTGACTTTTTTTAGAACAGGTTTCAGCACCCATTATTTCGACAAATGGATAAAATTGTAATACTTTTTTGCTATTGTGACGTCATTTTCTGATCATTGAGCTTAAAAATTCTTATTATAAGTTAAAGGCGGTTTGAGTATGAAGGAATGAATTATTGGCTTCTATCTAAACGGATATATGAAATTATATGTCATCTTCAAGGACGGTCCAATATTTCCATCGATTTTGGATTGATAAATTTTCAGACAAAATAATATTTTGTTTAAATTTAGTGTTTCCTTAATCATTTTAGGACTGTTTCAACCGTTTCATCAGTGCTCTATCAGCCCGAAACTGATCCTTAGTCTGTAATTAACGACGTAGTAATGTATGGTTTTAATATCGGATAAGCCTAATAGTTTCATATTAATATAATTATACTTATTCAAGTGTCTTGCTATCTAAAAAAACTAAGTATAGTTTTATACACGCAGGTTGCTACGACGAATCAAATATTCGCTGTGGATTAAGTGTTTTACACCATGTGTAATTCAATTTCGCCATAACCCGGTCGTTAAAAATTAGCGAAATTTCAACTTTTCCAGTAAAATGTA
>JWZT01000858.1:208902-231945 GCA_000827895.1 Thelohanellus kitauei
TCGATATTTATCTATCTTAATCATCTAAAATATAACTTTAATCTTCTCAAACTGTAAAATTACTCTCCCGTTTATCTAATGCCCATCTCTTCTAGTCTTTATTATTAATAATTAAGCACTTTTTTTTGCTCTAAAATCTAAAAAAATGATAAAAGTAAATATAACTGGCCTTGAACAGTACCCTAGAATGATAATTGATTGCCAGAACATTCTATCTAGTAATTTAACATAAGCATTCGCCTTAGTTGTTAAATAAGGCCACACAATTTTAGTATTAAAAATTAAGAAATTGTCTTGTTGATTTCAAAAGGCTGCCTTAATTCATTAATAATCTCTAAAATATGGTTACATTGTTTCTATTCGGCAGGTTTGTATGCAATTTATGCTCTTATGAATCTGATTTTGTCAATTTCGATGTTGTGATCCCCTTGACCATTTTTCAAATAAGTTACGAACAATAGAGTTTCAAACGAAAAATACCGTGAAAGGCTTGATATGGATCTCTAAATGCACTCGTGAAATCTTTAGCTCAACTGCGTATGATGGATTCTACCACCAGGAAAACACGATTAAAGGATTCGCATTTTGAGATAAAATGAGGACCAAGATTTCAAAAATCAACCAAATTTACGGGATAGTTTCATGAATAGTAAAAAAAACCAATAGGTAGATGAAGAAATCGTGAGCCTTTTTGGACCGAAATTAAAAACAAACAAAGCATGTCAGTGAATGGAATCTTTCTACGTTTGGAAAAAAATCAAATATTATTTTGATATACGAACCGATACACAAAAACTGTTAAACTTGGTGTTTGTTTGATACTGTTTATCTCGTCAATTTCAAGTATAAAATGCAAATGGTTAACGGAGGTGAGTCCATAACTTAGATAAGCTGATTTCAAGCTTTTAGCTTCTAGGATCGGAAAAAATGAGTATTAATAACTATTATCTTTCTAAATCTAGGTTGAAATTGAAGCAATTCGCGAATTCTAATAGCTCGACTAATTCGTGATGGCCTAAAACGAATAAGTAGGAATTAGGAAATGCCTTGATCTAAGTTTTTTGATTCTACTCAGTTATTTTTATCGATGGCTGATATCTTGCTTGAAAATAAACTCGAAAAAATCGGAGGAATTAAATCATGTCTTCAATCGGGCTGAGAATGTTAATATGACGTAAAAGAATAAAGAAAGAAAGGCCAAACTTTCAAGGTTCGGTAAAAATTAAGGAGTGTAACGAGGCGGATATATTTTAATCTATATATTAACGATTATTGCAATAAAGGTCATTTTTATAATTTGACCATCCAATACCACAATATAATATTTATTGTAATTCATAGCTCTCGAAATTAAGGACGACCAAGGGTATTAAACCCCTGGGAGAGGAGCAAGACATGGTCATTTCGAACCCTACTGAGAATTTGATGAAATAGAAAAAATGATGTTTACTGCATACGTTTGTTATTTTATAGTTCTGCCAAGGGATTGAATATTAAAACAGGGGCTATCATTTTGGATTCGGATCAACCGCTAAGACATATACTACTCGTAAACAGGCATGCGACATGGTTTAATGTTTCTGAATAGCAGGTTGAAGATGACGAATACATGGCGGAAGATAACTAGAATAAATATCAGGAATCTAAATTAGGCAATATCTTTTGTTAAAACAGGGAATTTAAGTATGCTAACTATAGCTATGAAAATCCACCGAGTGTATAAACCTTGACCATTAATAATTAGTTCGTTTTCTTTTTTTATTTTATAAACAAAAAGTGTTGGCCCAAACAGTCTTAATTATGAAAATTAATGATCTAACCGTTGTCAATATAAATAGACATTATTCTCAAGATGAGAAAACGATCAATTTAAAAATCGAAGAACCTCTCCCTGGTTAAACCAAATAAAATGAGCTAATCACTACGGGGTGAAATTCTCTAGTTGTTACAAAGTAATGTAAGCCCTCTTTAACCGAGACAAGGAATCAAATTACAGGCATCAGTACTTAATTATGTGTAAAATTATGAGATTGCAAATACATGTTACAGGATAATGTTCGAGTGAAATTATAAAATCATACCCTCCTAAACCTGAAAGACATGGCGTATACGATTCAGTCTACGTTGTTTTAATGTCAAAATATGTTGTAATATACATGACTTGAATGGTTAAATGAAACAATTAAAATAAGTAACAATCGATATGGACAATGGAGAATGAATTCTATTGTTTGGGTTGAAATATATGGAATAATTAAATACATACCTAATATCAATAATTTGTATTCCTGCGTATATCGATCGCCATGTTCCTTCAGCTTTTTTTCAATAAGTTTATGCAGCTTATTAGCCTGCCTCTTCTCGAAACTATAACAGCAACTCAGGCAATCCATTACGAATCAACGATCGAATAATAGGTGTGATTGATCAATCAACGCTTGCGTTTAAACTAACTATATCGTTATTGATACGATTTCCGATATGTATTGAGCCGGGTTTACCCTGATCGTATTTGTGCGAAGAATAGGCTTATAAGTGAATTCTAGGTATTTGATACTAACACAAAAAATTGTTAATAAAAATAAATTTCGATAATAAAAGCATTGTTTTCGTCATAACACCCAAATTAATTATTCGCCACAAATCGTCTTGTTGTGATATTAATCACCTGTCCTCATCTGCCAACCAAAGGTAAATAAGCTCCTAAACGAGCCCACCAGCCAAATATTTATCGAATTTGTTTGTTGTTTCACAAACTTAATATTCACATATCAATATTTAACTTTCAGTTCTCAGCCATTTAGATTCCTGTATGGTTCACTTCGTTAGCCCTCGTGGTTAGACCAGTTTTTTGGCGGTTTACAAATGTCGTGTTAGATATCATTCTTTTGATCAACGACTGAATTATCTCGTTGCAGTCGTTTTCAATTATTGTCTTAGATAAAACAATGATTCACGCATTTTATTAACGTTTAAATTGATTACTTTTCATTCTTTAGTGGTGGTTTGTCGAGATGATTTGCAGATTTTCGTTGTTGAATTTCCTGATGGTATGTTTTCACCTTAATCTGATCTTTTGTTTACTCTAACATTTACTTATCGTAGATAAAAATGATGGAGAGAAATCCCAAAAAGATCGAAGGCCCTCCTTCGGCTCCCAAGTTGTGTGTCATGAATTGTGGGTTCTACGCCGATCCCCTTTACGATGGACTGTGTGTTAAATGTCATGAAAAGCGAGGCCCCGCAGATGAATATTTTGGATCTACTATTGGGGGTAGCCGACTAAGTCATTATGGCAACATGACCTGTAGATCGGCAGCCAGCTCAATCTCTCCATCTTTGGAGCGGCAAGCAATAATTTTGGGTCATGAAGAATGTAACGAAACTGCTTATAGCTGTGAGAATCAAGAGTTTAGCGAATGTTTCTCCAATTATACATACGAGAATGTTGATACGAGTGCAAGTTGTGTGACGGAGGATACGGAGATGGAAAAGGATCCTGAATGCCACCATGAGGAAAAAAAGGAGAAGCCACAAAAACCTGACGATCCCCAAGATATCTGCCATGATTGCGGCAAAAAAATCCTGACCAGTAAGAACGTTTGCGAATATAGGTATTAAGTGCAAGTGTGATCATTATTACTGCTTCACCCACAGGTTACCTGAAAATCACCATTGCACCTTCGATTTCAAGAAATCTGGGCGAGAGAAACTTGACAAGGAAAATCCAGTCATTGTATCTGAGAAGATCAGAAAATTTTAATTTTAGTTCCCTTCCTGCTTCACAAACATATGTAATTTAGTTTTTCGACTTCTAGCTTTCCTTTGTTGGCCAATTTCACATTTTATATCTTAAATAACTCATTTTCTTCTGTATAAAGACATCAAAATAACCCTAACAGTATAACTCTCCATTAACCCATGGATGTAAATGGAATTTATATAGGCAGAGATGACCTTTACTGAAAGATTCTAAGTACTAGTTTGGTTCGATAACTCTAAGAACATTTTTAAAGCCTTCGTCAACAAAAGCTGCAGCTGTGTTTCAGGTAACTGATATTATGGCTTAAGTATATTTTCAACGTCATTCACCTAGTATTCAGTCGGAACAATAATGATGTCACACCATGAGCCAGTTGGAATCTCAACGATCCGAATAGATACTAGGTACCCCTTACCTCTTAAATATGATTCTACGATAACAATAGGAGAAGATATGTATCCATACTCAATATTCAATTTAAATGTATGACACACGAAACTCCATTATATACCATGAATTGGAAAAAGCCCTTTTCATCTTTATGATTGACGCATTCAAATGGCTTTCAAATGTTTATATTTGTGCTGAAAGGATATAACTTTCACCTAAAAAGTTGGTGGAAAATCGATTGTGTGAATGCAAGAATATTGAATAATCTACGATTAGTTGGTTTCCCAACCTTTTTAACTCCGCATTTTCAATTTTCATATCTGAAATTATCGCTCTTATTTTAAGTAATCTACTCTGAAATCAATCTAAAAATTAAAATCACCGATTATATTTGGGCTTTCTGTCATCAAAATAACTTATATAGTGAAACAAACTTCCAATTGAGGTTTGCTTTTGTTGGCCTTACTTTGATTGTTTATTTTAAATAAAATTTTATGATCGAATTCCAGTATATAACTCTTCCAATACAGTAATGAAGAACTAGATCGAGTCTCAAATACAAGTCCCATAGACCAAATGCCAATTTTGTGGATAACACTTTCGAAACATTCTCAATGATTGTTCGAGATTCCATTTGAAATAATATTCGTTAATTTAACCATAAAAAGATATCCTGGTCTTCTTATATGAAGAGAGAAGAAACCACGAATAGCCATCTAATAGATATGGTTTTCTGTTATAATCACCCTCAATGAATAATAAAACATTTTTACAACGATTCGAGGTCCATATTTCCCAAATTTATCGGGTATTCAACAATGAACCAATAAGGTTTCCACCCAACCAAGCCTATATTATTTGATTTTACTGATGTTTAGCGAAAACTCATTTCAATCGCGCTCTGACAAAATTTTTCATATGATTCTCCACATATTACAAACCCACATACGGCTCGGCCCGATGTTAAATATCGCATAATCCAAGTTAATTTTAATAAATAGGAATATAATTAGACTCCAGATGAGGCTTACCCGAGCAAGCACCATCATTAGGTTTACATCTCAAATTTACCTTTCTTTCTGAATCTGTTTTTAGTTCTCATGTAACATTTGGGAATGAACCCTTCGTTTGTATTATGATTGTTTAGCAAATCTCAAGCTGACTATGCATTCACTTTCTAAATTACTGGGTTTTTTGACAAAAAGTCCGAATTTTTTAACAAATATTTTTACATAAAAAAAGCCGTATCCACTAAAATGAAAAAATTAATATTAAACATGGCTGTAAAAGGTGAAAAAAAAGGTTACCATAGTTAAAGGATGGATATACCTGAATTCATGTGAGGAAGCCTTCAGCATGATAAAGAACAATGTAAATAGAAATGTATCAATAAATGGAATAAATAGCCTAATAAAAAGAATAAAGTCTGAACGTACTGCTGCTAAAAGTGCTCAACCTTCGGGGGTTTTTTTTTTGCTACAGTGAATCGTTTGAATATGTGCCTTGAAGAAAAAGACATTCAAAGAGAATAGAGTAATGCTTTTCTAGAACTCAAACTTCCCATTATTTAATTTTACTGTGTTTATGTTTTTTTTGATTTTCTGTGCAATTTCGTGTAACATTTCGTGTTGTTGGATGCAACCCCAGATAATTCTTTACATTTTTTCAACTTGTAAACACATTTTTAACATTAAATTTTTTCATTCAAGTGGATATAGTTCGTTTTTATGTTAAAAAATTCATAAAATATTCGAACTATTAGTCGAAAAACCCGGAAACAAGCGCTGTTTCAGCTGAGAAAGAAAAGGACGGGAAACCATCCAAAAAAGTACTAGTTATTCCAGTTATGATAAACGAAAAAGAAAATGTAACAAAATCGACTAATCAGTTAAGGATATTGAATGCGATAACAAAGATCCATTTCCTTTGAATTTAATAATCAATTTACGATTTCATCTCCGAATCGATGATAATATCCTAAATTTTAAAATCAAAATATGTTGTTGTTCAGATGATTTCGAGTTATCGTGCATCAGAAACTCGTTTATGATTTAATAACGTTTAAATATTTTAAAATCGGTTTAACAGTGGATGAACTGCCTAATATTTGAGTCTTTTCTCCGGTAAAATTGTTTTTACTAATTACATTTTCTTCATGTTTGGCTGTGTTTTAGATTTCGATATCAGGAAGATGACTTCAGCAGACGCGGTCGACCAAATACTTTGGTATCAAACCGTTAGGAAACTTATAAACACCAGCAAAAGGATGTCGATAGACAGTTGACCTTATCTGATCAACGATTCAAGCCTATTTAGTAATTAAGTATTTTTGTAAAATATTAATCCAAGACGCAATTGCTAAAAAACTGTGATTCCTATTAGTTTTTACGAAATCTCTGAAGCGTTTGTTCTGAGAATTCATGTTTTGAAGATTAACTGAAATCAGATATGATAGTACCATTTTGATAGGTATCAATGTGACCAAATACATGTTTTTTGGACAACGTCATTTGCATAATAAAATGCAACTAATCCATTTTTTCTTATAGTGTCTGCCACGTTTAAGGTTTTTTGTCCAAAATGTCTTAATCAGTTTTTTATGAATAGCAAACGAGAAGTTAACCCAACATTGGATGTTGATACTTTTTTTTTAACATGTGCTCGAGAATGGGGAAACAGTGAGAGACGAAATAAATAATGAGTATCACACCTCTTTAAAACATGTGTACACCATAAGGCAACATTGTTCTCGTAGTAGTACAAACCGGTTTCCAAACGAGTCTTTCTTGTAAAACTGTGAAGCCAATAAATTTCTAGCCTTTGAGGAACTGAGATAATCTTGGAATTTAAAGATGTATAAACACTTGGCGGCGACCGTCTCGTATCTACAGAGATTTCATAACCGATTGGTGTGGTTACCCTAGACTTAATCCACTCAGATAATCCCACCACAAGGCAGGTTCCAGCGGATAATCAAATCTCTTTTCTAATTCACGGTCATCCAGACGATAGGTGGTCATTGTTTCCATTACCCCTTGCAGTGATTGTTTTATAACTGCATCAAATGGTTGTTTGGATTCAAATGAATCAATCCGTGAATCACAAACCTCCAAATTTAATTTTGGAGGAAGACGAGCGTTATTTGACCCATTAGTTATTACAGCGAAGTTATCCAGCAGATATAATTTCTATTCGACTTTTCCTGAGATTAATAGAATTGAGACATGAAGAATATGATAAACGAACTCCTCTGTTACCTGTAGTATTTGATTCATAACAACGTTTGTAATATTTGTTTTAGGCAAGAAGAGAGATGAAATAAAAATATACTAGTTTTGTAACGGATTCCTCCAATGATTACATGACACAGTGGATGTCGACGAACAATATTGTCTTGTGTGGACACAAATTTGGATGGGAAATAGCGCTTAGAGATGTCTTCTTTATACTCTTCGTTCTAGTTGATATTTTCCGAACAAAGAATACTGGAACCGAGCAGGTCTTGTTAAAATAAAAAATCGACCGTCGTTTTTTTATTGGTAACTGCAAAAAATGCTCTCAATATATTTCTGCTGCGACCATCCACAAATTTATTCGTTGTAAATTATGGAGAAAATTATGAATTACGTAAACAATGATTTTTTTGGTTAGGCGACGAGTTGATGTGTTAGACCATCTATCATGTAGAAGTGTATCTTTATTTTTTTTTCTTTCCGATCTTTCTATTGTTATCACTCAAAACCACCTGTTCATTCTATTGATAGAATACCTTGTAGGTTTATGGAACCAAAGAATGGTTTCTGGGCTCTGGCTGTTTTATTTCGACTCTTGATACAAAATGTGATTTTGATTTCTCAAAACAGTCCTGAACCCCAAGTATTGACCGTATATTCAAATACCAAGCCATTAATATCCAAATTTAAGCCTAAAACGAACCTAGATTGGCCGAAAGGAACTTATGGTATGCTGTCCCCATTTTCTGGATGTCCTGATACTCAATTAACGAAATTCAGAACTGGTTGGTTATTTCAAGATACGGAAAACAACCAGAATGAAAACAACGCTTCTCGAAAATTTAATGCTAATGTACAAATCACGAAAACAGGCATAATGCAACACTACTGTATTAAAACTGAAGATTCCGGTCCAAATATTTGGCCTTTAGGTTCCTTTTGTGTGTACCAATATGGCGACCACTGCCCGAAAAATTTCCACTCCGGTTATGTTTATTGGGATGATGAGAATGATAATAATAAAAATTCTCATGGAGGAGTATTGCCACGCGGTAATTATGGACCCGACACAGAAATCAGATTTTGTTGCAAATCTGATGGTGATACAGAGAAGGAGATCGACTTACCTAGTGATAAGCCATTCGTACTATTCCCGGTAAATTTACCCATTTGCCAGAAGGTTAAAAATTAGTTGAATTAGGTAAAAAATATGCTGGGCGATCTGGAATATATCAAATTCGATGATGAGGATTATAAAAATAAAAATAGGCAGGGTGGAATGTATCCATATGGCATTCAGCCTTCGAAGCAAGATCATTACCTCTACCTTTGCTATTACACACCCAAAAACCAGATAACTCCATTAAACCAGGAAAATAAAGTCATTCCTCCGCATCCAGTGTTTTTCGTTACCAAATCA
This sequence comes from Thelohanellus kitauei, assembly GCA_000827895.1. Classification (NCBI taxonomy): domain Eukaryota; kingdom Metazoa; phylum Cnidaria; class Myxozoa; order Bivalvulida; family Myxobolidae; genus Thelohanellus; species Thelohanellus kitauei. The sequence continues at coordinate 217,709 of JWZT01000858.1, forward strand.
CCAAAAAATATCGAATTACTTGTATTATTTGAATATAATTAAGGTAAAAAACCAAAAAAATACAGAATACAACAAGTATTGGATGACAATCTTTTTCGCAGTCCTTTTAGTGACCCTAATATTGGGAGCAACTGCCATCTTAGCCGTCAAACAATTTGTATCGGTTGGCTACGACAGATGGAAACGTACAAAAAAAAGCAAGAGTTATCGAGAAAGTTTGGACACGTTGAAGAGTAGAATCGCCAAAAAATATGGGACTTCCGTCGCGGCGACAGATTTCGAAAAAGCCGGCACAAGAGCCATTGATTGCGATGAAGTCCAGGAATTGGCTGAGGATTATTTGATTCCGAAAAATTCTGAACTTCAACATAGCCTTGCCTTACTGTTTATGAAAAACCAAAAATAAATCAAATATCAAAAAATTTAATTTTTAGATTCTATTTTATCGCCTTTCAGTTTATGGTCCGGGTGGTATTCGAGGGAGTTTTTGTCCAGCTTGTCGTTTGGTATATCACTTTTCTTCATATATAAACCGTCTTGTGGTGAATCGTAGTCGAGAGAAGCTTGAAGTTGTGTCACTATACTACCTGAAGGCTGCGTATTGGCATCTATTGTTTTTTCGTCAGCCTTGATAAACTTGCACTTTGAGAAGAGTTCCTTAACTTCTTGAGAGTTAAGAGCGTAGTTGTATATTCTGAACTCGTCAACGAAACCCATGAGAGCCTTGTTATTGCATCGTCCGCCAATGTGAGCCAAACACGTCCAATCTTTTGACAATTTACCTGGCCCGTATGTCCGATTCACCGGTTTACCGTCAATGTAAATCTGTGCTATCCCGGTAGATGAGTTATAGGTGCCAGTCACATGAGTCCAGACTTTCAAAGGCACCAACTCTCCAGCAACTTCAAAAACATTGCCTCTAGCGCCGTTTGAGTGAGACCATCTTAAGATCCCGTAGTCAACCTCAAGATGAAATTGACCAGCTGGAGAGTTGTATCCGTACGTTTCAAAGATGTTATGACGTCCCTGGATGTCTAACAACATCACATAGGTGGCCACAGAAATCCCGAATGTCGGTTTTGCTTGGAAGGTATCCCCATTCAGCGAAATTTCTGAGGTGGCCAAATAAGCCGCGTTGTTACATGAACTTGATGGTATCTAATGTAATTTCACACTCGAACTTGCATAACAAGACCCCCGGGACTAAACCTTCCGTTATTTTCAAAGGGCGAGGAATCTTGGACGTTGATTTGCACGAACGAGTTTTGGCTTTCGAAATTATAATACAAGACTAATTTGGCTAAAATTCACAAAATCGTTTAACGTTCGTAAACCACGTCGTCCTCAGAAGAACTGCTTGTCCCAGCACCTACTAGGGTCGGTACATTGCGTTTCTCAAGCTGGCGGTTCTTGATTTTCAACAAGCCGCTCTCTGCACCTCGTCGTCATCCTCCTTTGCATATATCGAAATGATCAGTGTGAGAAATAAGTCTGAGGTTACTTAAATAATTAGAATACATGAAATCATTAATTTTCAATATCCTTCAAAAATGATATCATAAACAGTAAACAATAATTTTCCGGTGTTTGAATTGTTTATTGGTTCATTTTGCATCAAGTTCAATTCCGCTATATATTTAGTTTTCTCAGATCTGTTATCATATTTCTCTTGATTTCTTCCATCTCGACTATTCTTGAATTACTTCAAAACATTATTTTCTATTAGGCCTAAAACCCCAATATTCATTCTATTAGTTTACTGATGCTTAATTCTCTATTTCCTTTCCCATCAAACGATTTCGGTCGACATTAAAGTTTTCTCAGATACATTATCAGCATGCGCCAGAAAACTTAACAAGCCAATCCCTCTTCTCCAGATTGATGATGATAATCACGTCAAAAGTTCTTTCAGAGCTTCTTGGATCAATAATAAAATGAAACGCAGTTCTGTTAGAGCGAAAATACAGGTATTAGTGTGTTTTGACAATTGCAGCAAAAGTACTGGAGAAATGCGTTTAGTTGACAATTAGACTTTTATTAAACATGATTTAAATCAATTCTATTTGAATAAAACGGCGAATACAAAGGTATATTTTGAAAGAGGTAACACGACAAAGAATTGGGTAGTTGAATACCTCTTGTTATCAATACCTTAATGGTTTCGATGTCTAAATAAATTAAATGTTTCACTCAACTAACAGACGGATTGACTCATTTAGCAACTTGGAGGCCAAATACAACCGATAAATCATCATAACTCACAATATGGCTCTATAGCAGTAGGTATAATCACTGTGATGCCAACCGAAAATTGATCTATTTGAAAGTCGTACGGGGTTGCGTTCAAGTGATTGCGTCTTAACGATAAAGTAATCGCACCTAATTTTTTTAAGAGCTGATATCCAGTGATATTTTACTTCAATGAACGTATTGAATGTATTAACCAAAATAAGGATGGTAAAAATATCCGACATAATAATCAGTATGGCGAATGTTTTTTTGACTGTGGAGCGAATAGCAATCGAATTTTATCAGGTTTAAATAATTGTAAACTTGCGTGCATACACAATCGATTGCGAAATTTAGAAATAAAATAACGCAAACTCTATTTGGCATCATATATATTTAGAATTTATTCCTTCGAAGTAATTATAAATAAGCGGATACCACGTAAACACGATGAGATATTCCTGTTTCTGAAAAATGAACGTTTACAATATTTTAACTGATTAAATTCTATTACGATTCAGTTTACACCCAAAAAATCATTAGCCAAACCAATTATCCTGCATGATATTTTTATCATTCTCATTTTGGTTGATATATTCAATAGGTTTATTAAAGTAAACTATCATTTGATATCAACTCTAGAATAAATAGGTGCGTTCACTTGAACGCAACACCCGGTAGTTAATATAAAATACTGCCTTTATAAGTAGAATTGTAGTTTTTTGCTCCTTTCTATGCGTGTTTACCGTGTATTTCATTTTTAAAATGAAAGATTTTTCTCTTTCCAATATGATATCAAAATACTCGTTATATTGGGGGAAATGGTCACCTTAAATCAGTTTCAAGAATAGAAAAAATCGTCCTTTAAATATTTTCAGTATATTCGTTGAATAATAAATGACAAAGATCGTTTAAACACTTAGTAATCAGCTCGTTTACAGGCATCAATCATTTTTGAATGCTTACTCTTTCTATATCAAGAGTGTGGCCTAACTCAATCATGTTTTCCGAATTTTTTTTCCAATAGGTGTTTTTTAAACAGTGAAAAACGTAATAAAATGCGTCGGATAAGTACATGACCAACTAATGCACAACCAGGTGTTGCTTTGTGGTAACGTGCCATTCAATGTAATTGAAAAATTTGGCTAGGTTGCATACAGAAAAATGTTCAAGAACGTGTAGACCTTGATATTAGCTGGAGATAGCAGAAAACCTGATAATGATAACTTGAGGTTGAATTGATTAGCCATATTCCATGGTTAAAATGGATAAGCCGTGAACACTGTAAAGTAAGGGGTTCATAAACTTCATAGTTCTTATTTTAATAAGCTTAGGCTTCATAGAAATCCATACACATAAACTATATTATGTGGTTCAACTCTGTATTCATGTTAGATGTCAAAGACCAGCTTAGTTTTTCCTATAATACGAGGAAAATTCTGAGAAATCTAAAACCTACATTTGATTTAATATTCGAAAAAATTGGAAAATCTGTAGGTACAGTCAACTCCGGTTAAGTGCACGTTTTTTAACGGCCTCGGGGCTGTGCACTTAACCTTTAGTTGAATTAGTTGTTTCTTAAAATTTTTTTTAATGTAAATTAATAGATTTCTATCAGAAATATAGGGCATCTTTTTGAGTTGAATCTGTTTCGATGTCGAAATCTTTTCTTTATTATGTTTTCTTGGCTTGTCATCTTTGAAAAACGAAATCAGATTATAAGATATAAATATCAAACTAATCTAGGGGTTGGTTCTTATTAATATATTAAAATGCAAATGTGATACTTCGATCATCTGGATTTTTTACATTGGTATATTTTGGTCTTCTTTCTAATCATGCTTTTTCCTTGTATATTTGTAACTTTTTTGATCTGGATAGTGTTGGTGTTGTCAAATTTACTAATTTTTGGGTAGTTATCGGGTTCGACTACGGGCTGATTTTTGCAGTTGAAAACAATCAGGTATATCCACCTACAATATACCAAAAATTATAAATCTTAATCAATCGAATATCCTCACATTTTCATAAAAGGTAACAACCAACAAAATTCAATTTCTGGAGTATATAATGCTGATCTGGCGTAGTAAACCAGGTCAAAACGATGCCAAAAATTTTGAAGTGAATGATAATTAAATTATAAAAAGTTCTAAGCAGTGGATCGAATGAAAATATGATTTTTCAAACTATAACTACAAAGTTATTCATACGATTGGAGGAAGATTTCTGGAATCTGATAAATACGCCCTTTCGATCAGCTTTTTACCTAATATTTTCTGTATGCAGTTGAAATTGATAAACACTTGAAAAATCCGATATAACAGAAACGAACAAAATAACTCTCCCGAATGATCTTGAATCACGAATTTCGCAAATAACGTCGGTGGATCTGTATGATATATTCGTAAGGTAGTACACGTTTTAGACCATTCCTCATCGTTTCCAAACATTAAAAAATACCCTTAAGAAACAGTAGAATAATGCAAAAGAGTCCAAATAATCTAAAAAGCAATATCTGTCTAAAACTTTTGTTCATTTCGATCCATCAACACAGAAACTATCAAGTTAATTTTTATTAACTTCATTAGTTTGATAATACTTCAGAAAATCCATTTCTATTAATATCTGAAAAATTAATAAGAGATTTACTTCAGATACACAAAGAAGGTGTGACAAAAACAATATTACAATTTGTAACTAATCCCCATCCTTAAATTGTGAAGTCTGTTGTTTAAAATGTGTGTCCAATTTTATAATAACACAGAACCTTATCGACCCAGGTCTTTAAGATTGAATTGATGAGCCAGTCTCAATAACAGTGATTTTTTGATTAAATATCGGTCAGCACAAAGATGTAAACATTGATTTAAATAACCAATGGCTAGGAGACCCTGTGGTTGTTTAAATTCTAAACAAACGAAAAAAGAGTTGTTTATCGAATCATTTAAACTTCAGGAGATATCATGGAAATCTTCCCTTGTTAATTTGATAAGGTCTGACTGTTACCACCATTCTTAAATGTGTTAGAAAGCTGATCCACTTCAGTAAAACCCTTTTTAAAATGAACTCTTAATTGGGTTGTCAAATTTCAATTGTTGTTTATTATATATATGATAGAGTGTCGGTGTTCAGTGAACCGAGTCCAAAAATAATGACAATATTGGTGATCAGATTCTTGGGTATTGAAACGGAACAGAAACTAAGTATTCTGGTCATGCACGGAGAAATGAATTGACTTAGTTGCAAGGATTTTTAATCCACCCTGAAACCTTACAAGGTCTTTGGATTTAAACCTTCGGTACATTTTTACCGGGGTTTGAAAACTATTTGACGGTTTGGATTAAAAAGACTGACGGTTTGTTTGAAAAAAACATGTTTTTTAATTTATTAATTGTAACGAAATTTTTCGGGAAATCTCTAAAAATGTCGGCATTAACTCTCCCTCTCAGTATGCTTTCGAGAGTAACAAGGTGCATATCGTTGACTTTTCGTATCATAGAGTGATTTCGGTCGATTGAACGGAGCCAATACAGGAATTGAAGTTTTTCTCATTATTCTACAGTGCTTGAATAGAGATGACATAGGTAGAGACAAAACGTTAGTTTTTGGTGATGGTTAACGGGGTTTAAAATATTTAAATAACGCCTCCATCTGTTTTTATTTCTTGAAAAACACCTTTTTAAAAACCCTCAGTCTTTTTAATTTAAACCGTCAAATATTTTTAAAACCCGGTAAATATAGCGGAGATAGGCTTATTTTAATTGTTTTTTGCCTCAATTTGTCAATCTATATATCTGCATCTAATGTATCCATTCCATAAAATACGTTTCGTCACTGACCCCTGTCAAAATATGAGACACAATGGTGTTTTTAATGATTGTAGACAGTGTGCGTTTAATACCAACAACTCAAGAGGCGATTAAAAAGATAAATATTGAACAAATGTCAAATTTACTTATAAATATTTGGACGCAGAGCACGAAAAAACGCTTCATGTGAATTTAAAAAGTTTATAAAAATAGACCAAGCGATACATCAGATAAGTTATAATATTTATTTTTAGGATATCTTAGAGACGATCATTAATCATTTAATATTTTTCTAGAATTTATATGGAGACGACTTAATCCTTCTGATTGATGGGGAGGACTGTACAAAGCATTTCGAGATGTCGTTTTGAATAAATAATTTAAACTTTTTATAACTCTTGTATTTTTCAACTCTTTATCTTGTAGAATTGGTTTACTTTATGCTATAAATTCAAGAAAAAGCATTAAAGGATTAATGAGGGCTATTCTAGAGTTCAGCCTGTTTTTACAACAATGTAGTATCCTATCTATGATGAATAATTACTGCATGTCATTTAGCAGACCAGTTACTCAATCAGTCTATACAAAAATCGTTTAATATCGGGCGCAGGCTTAGTGACTGTTTTGATCCTTACTTCTTGGAGCGTATTCCACATCATTCACATGGAAAGCTATTGTCATTACAAATCAAGATAAGTCGTTCAAGCAATAATTCAAAGTTATCGAAAGATGGCGCGTTTTACTTATCAATTCCCAGATGAATTTAAAGAGACATACAACACCTGAACCCAGGCATTCAAATAGATGATAATGGCTCAAAGTTTCTCTGAGTTTGTAGACGATTGCGACGCCCCGTGGCTAATTACCACACCCAAGCCCATTTAAAGACCCATATAATCAAAAAGCTAACTATACCACTTGGATTTTGCTGTCAAAATAAAACGGGTCACCTCTGTTTTAAAAGATGATAATATTATTTATACAAAGTAATTCCATCTAATCAGAGTTTGCGTCTACGTATAATTCTATGGATTGTAGTAAGTCGTTCACTTTTTCTTGACTATTTTTACTGAATATTTTGAATAATGAACCCATTGCAGCGATTGTTCAATTAAAATGACCGTTTTTTATTATAGACTGTAATTTTTGAAAGCTGAGAAAATTCTCCTTAATTTTAAAAATATAATGTTCTGGCCTTGATACAAGATTTAAAGCTATTCATTTCAGCAGCCTGCGGCCAGATAGTAGTAGCATTATAAACTAAAACAACCATATTAAAAGGGTAAAACTAAGAAACCAAACTATGTGTTACTATGGATTTCATTTCAGAAATTTATTCGTTCATATTTTGATGACTTTTATCAACAAAATCAGGTTCTGTAGCAAACAATACGGTTTTTTTTACTAAATTGAAACAAAAAGAATTCATAAACTATACTAAAAAATGAATAAGCTCACTTTCAATTTCTGAAGCATTAACCGATTGGAAGTTTGATTTTATTCGTTTTTTTACCCTTGAGAATGTAATAATGTTTGTTTCAAGGTACCAAATTGTTCCTGTTTATCTGACTTTGTATTTTGTATCTTTAGTCTATTATCAAACTTTATATCCCAGCGATTGGCTTCAGTCAACTTTTTAGATTTAATTTTGGCAAAATCATTCTTCACATGATTTCTGCTACCTTCACTTCGGATTTTACTCGTTACAATGTAATCATAGAAATATATTTTAAAGTATCAAAAATATTAATCCTAAATTTCTCTTTTATTCTAAATCTGAGAATTTATGGATGTGATGTAATAAGTAAAATTCGTCTTTATGTGAATTTCATTCAACGAAAGTTGACACATGACGCAATATTAATTAGGTTCCCTTATGAAAGATAATCATTCATTTTTTATATGTAAATGACCCTTTAAAAATCGATTCAACCAAAAATGGAACGTAAAATAAAATCACATAAAATATTCTCTTGTTTTTTTAATATTTATGTTAAGGAGAAATTTTATTTGCTCAAGCATTCAAAAATAAGTCTAATATGTGTTTTCATGTTCATAACTAAATTAGGCACGATACTACCAGAATAAATGTTAAATCGACCACTTATTTAAATTCAAACATTGTCATGTCCGAAAAAGAAAAAATGCTGGCTCCTGAACCGTCAGATCAAAACGAAAACACACCAGAAAACGAAACTAGAGATATATCGATCCAAATGGGCCAACATTCTTCAATAAAAAAGAGAAAGCCTCTTATGAACCAAAAAACGCTTTTCGTATTGAATATATCGTTGAATTGTGTTTTATTCGCCGTCGAAATTATCATTGGATATCTATTGAGTTCTTTAGCTTTGGTTTCTGACGCTCTTCATGTTTTTACCGATGTATTCTCAACAGTTGTCGGTTTGGTGGCCTTAATCGTACCGTTATATTTTAATTAGTACGCAGATAAGGACCGTCGGAGCTCTCATATTAGAAATTATAGATATACTTATGGATTTGAGAGATTTCAAATCATGGGATCCTTGGCTAATGGATTTTTATTGTTGGCCTTTTCCATCAATATAATAATTGAATCATTCATAAAATTCATAATCCCCGATCCAGTCAGAAAACCGATGTACGTCTTAATTGTGGGGGTGGTTGGCCTTTTTTTTAATATCTTATCAGCATGTTTATTTCATGGTAGCAAAATTGTTAATTTAGATCAAATAAGGGTACATCGACATGACCATAAAATTGTAGAAATCGAAGGTAATATTTTTTCATATATTTAGATCAAATTGATCAATCAATAACTTCTGAGCCTCAAATCAGGAAACCAAAGGCAAAATCGTCGACATATCTCAACCTATATGGAGTTTTTCTTCACATTTTTGGTGACCTAATTGGATCCTTGCTTGTTATCGTTGTTTCTGTTAGCAAAATATTTTCTGATCATCCGTTTGTTGATTATCTAGACCCTCTTTTGAGGTAACTCTTACGATAAGACAGTATTTTATTGTCCTCAATCATGATCTTTGCCTGTTATCGACAACGTACGAACGTTATTGATCATTAGTGAGGTTTGCGATTCCAATTTTTCTCCAAAAAACTCCTTCACATCTTGACGCACTCCTCCTCAAGCGAAAAATCAAGAACAAGGTTTTTATTTGTGTTCTAGAATTTTAAATTTGTTTCATCTTAAATCCTGTCAAAAATTAGACAGTAACAATTATTTGAATCTATTAATCGGGGATAGTTTTTCAGCACTTAAATATCCAAATCACATTTTGACAAGGTGATAAATTCTATTAATTGTCACTAATTTGGGTAAGATTCATACGGATATCACCACAAAATCAAACTTTTTATTGTGTAAATTTTAGGTTTACTTCTTCGTCTTAATACATGGCTCAATAAAAATGATTTTTAGACAATTCTAATTAACATTCCCATTTAATTGTAGCAATGATTGATTTCAGGTAAAACAACGCATAATGATCATATTCCCCTTTTGTTATTTTCTCTGATATTTATACGACCCAAAGTTCAGTAATATAGGTTAAATTATTCTCAAAAATAAGTCCAACCAGTTAAGCTTTCTGGAGTATAACCCACAATACAGAATTTATTTAATAATTAGTTGGCTAATTTATTTAGTCAGACATAATTGTGTGTTAAATTTATGAAATAAAAAAAAGAATAACGATTCATCTTGTTTTCTTTAAACCTGAAATTTGACTTTAATGGCAGTAACTAAAATTTTGAGCCAATATTTCATGAATAAGGAGATATAACAATATAACTCATCATTATTTCAAAACTTGCTGATTTTTCCATTTATTGATAATCCTTTACCGAATTAACTCCGCAAAAATTCATGTGGATTTAAATGATTTAATTCGAAAGAAATGGTTATTTTTTTATAATACCACGACTTTAGTTAAACAAATCAGAAAAAATACAATTTATTTCACATTTTCTAATGTTTGAACGAATCAATGGTTTAAATGACCATTCATTCTGTTACAAACGTGGCTTTAATAAAATTTATCTCCTCATCAACGATGGTTGGAGGATTTTCAACGTCCTGATATTAAGTGTTAATAGTTTGGTTAAAGCCATCACTGGTTAACAGTTAATTTAATTCATTCAGTAAGAATTAGTATTTTGAATATTACGGCTATTTTCTAGTCAACAATAGCATGTTTTTGCAGTCGTGATTATATTTCACAAAATGAGAGTCAACGACTTGGTTTTAGTTTTTGGTTTCTCTTGTGGGTTTTGATGTTATTTAAACAGTTTTGTTCCCATCAACTATTGTCTTATTTTTAGTTTCCTCAACTTAAAAGCGTCCATGAGTTACATTTATGGCAACTCACACCCGAAACATATATTGCAACTCTTCACATCAAAGTTTCTGATTTTAATGGGTTACAAATTTTGGTCAAATCGATTCAAGATTTTTTAAGATCATTTGGAATTTTTTCTGTCACAATTCAACCAGAAATCGCAGATCAAGTATCGATTCACATTATTTAGACATTTGATGATGATGAATTAGAACAAATTGAAGAATTCTGTAGCTTCCAACTCGAAAAAGAGAATGAAATTAAGTCCACCTGTTGCCCTCATTTGCATCAACGAACGTCGGGACCAGAAGAATGAAACAAAATCTTTCTCAATTTTAATGAATATTATTTATTAAAATTGTTTTTTTTTATGTTTTCAAATCTTACATTTTATTAAAGGTCTCAGGGATTAATTCAGTTTCAATTTTTTTTCTTTATTTTTTGTTCAGATGTAGTTTCTTCGAATTTCAAGCATCTGGTGACGCAAACCAAACAGTTGGAAAAAACTTATCATACTTTACGATTTAATATTCTATTTTTAAAGTCCATGAGACTCTGGTTTTGTCATTTAAGCAGTTTCTCACTAGCCACCTCGTCATGAAATCAACCAATCAAACTACACAGATAATATTCAAACTTTTGGCAATTGCTCGGTATTTAGCATATTTCAACAATTTCCTGAAATACTCAGAATACGAGTTATAAATCGTCAAAACTAGTAAAAATCTAGGCTCAATTTAATTGCTGTGCTCGAAATATAATTAAAGTTGCAAATTTTGAATTTGAAATAAAGAAATGTATTCAATTTTTTTTCATGGTTGATAGAATGTTGACTCAGAAAATATTTGACGATTCCAAGAAGGGTATTCTTTTAACTCTATTCTTTGAATATCCAATATGTAGAGTTTTCAAATACTTTATTTTTCTTGAATAGAATTTCTATAAACACCACCAAATTTTCAATTTATGTTTGAGATCTGTCTGTCGATTTTATACGTTCACTATTTCTCTTTTTCGTTGGTGTTATATCGGTTGAAGTTTGGACCTGACTTGGAATGTAAAGTGAAATTAAGAAGACGTTATCTTGATAAATTTGATTTCGTGACTGATCAAAGCGCCTTTTAATTGACAGAATTTTCGCTTTTAAAATTATAAAATTTATGCAGGTAAATTATTTTGATAAATTTTACAAAAAATGTCAATGGAATTTCCTTTTGAATAATTGCTGACAGTGTTTTTGCTAATACTTGTTTAGGTTAAATTATTATCATTTAAGAGATATGTTGAAACTCAGGCAACCCCAAAAATCTCTTGTAGCTATAGTTTTATTTTTATCTCATTTGATTAAGCGCCATTAGTTTGTTCAAACTAGCCCAACTTGAACTATTTGTCATTTTCAATCATATTTTAGATTTTCACACCAAATCATTAAAAATACAAAAATTTAAGTGATTATTATTTCCATCTTACATTCTTTTATGGCATATACCACCTTGAAGTTCTTTAAATATACCTCATTTTGTATTGTACCTGTTATTTCCTCGTTAGTTTTATTGCTGTCCTCATCCATGCCCATCATTTGAGACTGGATCATCGTGTTTATTTTATTAAATCCATGTTCCTGGTAAGATGGACCACACAATCAGCATACCATACAAGCGTCATCACAAAAAGCGAGAATCTTATGTGTCGTGCTATTTTACGCGAGTTAAAACAGTTTTTTATTTAAAAGGTATTGAAAGATCCATAAACTCTCAAAATTTGTGATTATGTATTTGAACAATGCATTTCTCTACATTGAAAATTGTTTTGTGTCAATAAGATGCTTTTGAATTATTGATGACCACCATAAATGGATTATTCAATATTTATCAAAATGTTTAATTTGTTTTCACTTCCATCCTTCTTATCTCCAACAATCGGGGTTTTTGATACATTCCAATATGTAATAATTCTCTCAATGTTTTTAAACCCTTTTATTCTTCCTGGAAACGTCAGTGGCATTCAATAGTTTTAAAACATCAGAATATTTGATTGTAATACGATTTATCAATCAAAATATTGGCTTTTGTGGTTGTTGATTTAATTTTTATTCTTCAAAGTTAAGTAAAATGAACAATGTTGAACATTTCTATTTTATAAAAATTGGAAAACAGATTTGTTTGGAAGAGTTAGATATTTACGACCAACAGCTCTTAAGGTAGTTTACGATAAATCTAAAACATGGTTCCAATTCATTGAATCAATTTGTTACGGTTTAATCATTTGACTTGAATGCTATGATGTCATAAAACGTTTTTAAATAATTACAGTTATTCTGAAATGTTGTAAGATATCAAAAATTAGTATTTCCTATGTGATAAACTAAAATAAACACCGCCCAGTAACAACGAATAACAGGTTGATAATTCTCAATTCCTTGCACTGTGATGTATTTTGGAGTTGTTTTATTAAATCTTAAGATTTACAAATGCTGACAAGAAGCAATGATGAGAAATAATGGAATAGGTGTTGAAGGGGTTGATTTTTCTTCCCAGAAAACGAATGCTGCTTTGGTACGGTAGCACTAGTGGGTAGAGGGTTGGGGGTGAATATTTAGAAAATGTGAGTCTTGCACTATCCTAGTCTGACCATCGCAGACGGGTGCCTAGCCGGAGTGCGATCCTCCAAGGGATTGTCGCACTTGAACAACATCGCATTGAGGTCGATGTAAAGTTCGTTCAGTAATGTACCGGTGTAGGTTCGTACACCTCCATGATTTTTGTCAAAAAAATGGGTTGATTCACGAAACTTTCGTTTAATATAGGGTTTTAGTTTAATTTAGTATATTTGTAATTAAATTTGGTGGGCTAAAAATTTGAGAAAAATAAACTAAAACTAAGAATAGGGGAGACTGGGGTAAATCCGGACACGTTGCTTACTGACACCAAACTGAATTTTGTTCTATCAGACGGGTATGATCCAGAGTTTGGTTACTGGTGGGAGTTAACAAGGCAGTGTTGATTTTGATACATGCAGTACGTAGCATTTTATCAAAAATTGTATGATTTTGGACAAATTAGTATTTTTTGTCAGTCAACTTTAATCAAGTACTCGGAGGATTCTGCTAAGGTATGCTGACAGGTCTCTATTGTTTTATACAGCTTAGATATATCTTCACACACCGAGCGAGCGATAATATCTAATTAAATGTGTCGTATTTAATGGCAATGGTGTGAAGTTACGTGTACAACTGTGGGGTAATGTCCGACATTACCCCATGCAAGTTAACTCAGTATGTCTGCATTTGAGGAACTAGATTATATTCTGTATAAACATATAAAATGTAAATTTAGTGTTACAGTTGTTTTTTTTTCGCTGTATGTTATTTTTATATATTGTATACTGGCATAGGTCTGCTTATATTTTTAGATGGTACGCAGGTACACTAAAAAGGGTATTACATGCAAGTGGAATATTGAAGATATGGAAACAGCCTTAACTGATATCAGACTCAAGATGTTTACCATTCGAGCAGCATTTAAAGCCTACAATATCCCCTAAAGTATGTTGAAGGATTATGTAAGTGGTCTTGACAAAATGGCACTAAATTTGCAGCTTAAAACCTGACAAGTTGGACACTATCAAACATTTGACTTCAATTTCAAAATTGAACTGGCAGATCACGCCACAAAGTTGAGTGCTTTATATTACGGCATAAGTCGGCCTCATTTCAATACAGAGTTGATGACCTTGCTAAGTTGAATGAAATAATGTAACCATATGCATTACTGGCACTGAAGGCACAAAATATGCACGATGACTATTATTTCACAGCAAAACTGTGATTTCTAATGTTGAAGGTAGAGAGAAGCTAGTATCCGGA
>JWZT01000860.1:0-12380 GCA_000827895.1 Thelohanellus kitauei
TATAATTCTTCATGACGTGATTACGATGCATTGACTATATAATGAACTCATTAATCTATCTCTCTGACAATATTAACGAAGACTCTCGAAAATGAGAATGAGGCCTTGATGAATTGTAGGTACCGAGAATATACTCGCAAGTGTTCGTACACTTCTCACCAGATCCTGGTAACGCAGATTTCAGACTAATGATCCATCACTTTCATCGTACTCAAACAATAGTAATATAGGAAAAATTATTTTTGACGCCATCGGGATATTTCGTTCCTTGGATATCGAGTTTTACATCCTGTAGTTAGGATTATTTATATGTTGGGTTAATATCGCCATTATAAGATCCATGGATAAATCTTTATAATCATCAAAAACTAATGATAGAACCAGATGAAGTGCTTACTATAATTCTTTGTTTTATATTATAAAAGTACATTGAAACAATTCCAAGACGACAGATTTCCGTTTATTGCCGAATTTGTTGAATATGGAATGATTATTATTGTGCAGAGATTAATCACTGTAACACCCGAGTATGCGCTTAACATCATTCTTTAAGATGTGTCAAAATATTTTAATATAATCCTATTTGTATCACTGTTTACATTCTCTGGTTTTCTTATATCCAATATTTTGATAGTTCACCTTATTGGTTGCGCCACACAATTTATTAGATCTACCCAGATCTGCATATTTTTGCACTTTTAACCATCTTATCGGTATGAATACTGGCCTTTCATACGATTTGATTAGTAGGTGTATGTAAGCAATATATTCGCACAATTATCTAATATCTGACAACGCCCTCTTTTGTTACCATGCTCAAAAATTTACTGAAATATGTCCGTATATAGACAATAAGATTTGTTACATGTTCTGTAATAACTAATTGTCATTAGTTTTATTACACAAGGCATGCGTATCATCGATTTTGTTTACATCCTATTGTTATTCGTTGTTTTTCCCACTAAATATACGAAAAACGTTAAATCTGCCGCTGAATGTAGAGCTTTATCAGAGAATTCATATAAGTCATTCTTTCAGTCAACAGTGTAGCCTCGCATAACGAAAGTATTTTTTATTGTTCATTCTCTACCCAGAGAAGAATTTTTTAGGATTAGAGATGATTTTACCTTCATAGTATCACAAAATCATATTATGCGCATGAAGTCTGACATCCGAGATGTCGTAGCAAGAGTGATTCAGAAGAATCCAAATATTGTAAACAATCATAGAGGATCACGGACATTAACGAATATGATTAGATATATTATACATAATCTAAGTATTTAATACCTCTACATAGGGGACCCTTAGCAGACATGAGCATTGAGGACTAACTCACTTGCTTTGAAACTTCCTACCTTTCGGACTATTCAACCAGACGTGTAGTTTTATCAAATAGAAGCCCAATTAAACATTCTTAACAAATCTGACGTCTCATGATATTATTATTTTATTGCTTCACTTCACCACGAAACTTCTGCCAATCTTCTTGACCTGATGGATCAATAACAGAAAGAGAATATGATTGGTGTTCTTAAATATCGGCATATTATGGTATTTTGTTTGGACAGGTCGAATCCTTCTTCCAGACTCAGATATGACGGACCATGGGGACATATAACCCTCACGTTTCTGCCTGATATGGTAGCTCTCGCTGGTTATCATACATTGTGTATACTGTGAGAATAAATTTTTCTTCGACAACCGCAATCAGATATTCTTATTAACTCGCCCACGCCAAATTCGACTGTTTGGATGCCTTAGGTTTATACGCTTATTAGATCTGGTTGAAAACGAAGAGAATTCTTTGTTAAGGCTCTCAAAAAGAGCAACTTGGATGTTAAGGCCTCTTAAAGCGCTAATTCTTCCAAAAGCTACATTAAAGCTTAAATACGATTCGACTGGTGCTTTTATCATGAGAAATTCGTCTCAAATGCACTTAAATGTCGCTTACCACGTGTAGTCACTATGTATATATTATCCGAGAATAGAATTACCAACGTATGGACTACTTGTGCTGGGACTTTTCACTTGTACTCACAGGTCAAGCAATCTGATAGACGTTTTTAGTCAACAAAGGCCCCGAATTTAGCGTTTTTTTCTCAAAAGCCAACGACCTCGGAACAACTGCGACGATAAGAGACTTACGGCCGTGAACGGTTCGACGATTAAAAGCAATTAAAGATAATACTCAGGCTTGATTTCACCAGATTATTTTCATGGCCCATTTTAATCGCAGGCGTAGAACACGAGATACTCTGAGCTGATTTTTTTCATGCCAAACAACTTACTGGTAGATTTCAAAGTAAGGAAACTGGTCGACATGGATACATTCTCTTCCATCCCATGTTATGTTACAACTAAAAGTACATCGAAGCTGCAGTAGCCAGCTGCTACTGTCTCTGAATTTTTATCACTATTGAATGATTTTAGATAAAATACGGAACCAAACTTCTCTGGTAAAGTTTGTAAGCTCTGCATAAAGCAAGCGGTACTCAACCTTGTTAAACTAAGGAGCACATTCTGTGAAACTGATGAGTTGGCAGGCGGCATTGTAAAAAATGTTAATTTGTATTCGGATATTTTTCAATAATATACACAATGTATAAAAATATATTGAATAACCATTAGAAAGTTTTTAAAAATCACAGTTTTTTTATATTTTTTTGAAAATTACTTAATTATATTACATGCCAATGTGATATTTGACACTGAAATACATAACAATTTCGTCAAAACCTAGGCAGTATAATAAAATTCCATGCCTCTCATCAATTTTCAAGATTTTTATCACTCATTCGAAACCTGTTATTATTTTGTGGTATTGATGTTTGACAACAATTATTCGCGCAAATATATGAAACTCCAAAAATTACTTTATATTGAGTGATCCAGTTTTAAAAAATGAAAATTTATATGTTAACAATGTTTCAGAAGTTTTCATCAGATACATTGGATTATAGGACGACGCCTTTTTGAAGATCCAATACTTCAAGATCTACTTATTCTGCTTCAACTTGTACAGGTTCAGAATTTTTTTTTCTATTGAGGATACATTTATTTAATGAGTAAAAGAATTGACAAAAATGTGAACATGGGCTCAATGATATTGAAACATGGTAATCAATTTTTAAAGTGGTTTTTAAAGTCATTATAGACCTACAACAAATGCTGAAAAACTCTATTTCAGTGTGGCATGCAATATTATTGATATTTTTAACATGTACTAGTTTATTCCTTTGAATATGAAAAATCCAAAAACGTTTGACTTCAAAGAGTTAACGTTTCATATCATAGATGTTAAATCTACGTTTCTCTACCGTGGCTATATGTTAAAACGATTCAATTACTCCATTATATCTTGATGAATCCATAATCCAAAAACCAAGAAGACTTGGTTAATTCAACACAATATTGATTTTAAAAAAATGAGGTAAAAATATATTTCTCCAATTTAATTGACAAACCTTGCGAGAATTTTGTATAGGCTGATCTAACGTACACTATGTGATATGATATCCCGTTCTTCAGAACACTTAAAACAGGTCAAAAACAACTGTGCTGTAAAGTTGCTCCTCGTACAAGGTTACTATCATAGTAAAAACTTTCATAGCGTGTAAAAATAGGAATATCTTTTTAGCTCAGAACATCCTGATGGCTCATGCAATGATAAGGCATGATGATAGGAATTGAGTTTTCTTGCTTGCAATGAAGGATAAATCCGATATTCCAACCAACCATTGATTGCTCTGCATCAGTTATAATCGCCTAAATATTGTGTTAAGGCATATCTATTGATTTTGAGTATATTAAGAATATTTGATATATATCTCACCTCCTGTTTTCGTCCTTTCATAGTCAATAATTCTATTCATTCTTCTCTGGAGCTTAACTCTCAAAATATCGTTCTCAACATAACACTAACTGTGCCGTGTCTGATATGTGTTTTGAATCTTCAAATTGTAGATAAACCATTCACACTAATCAAGATTTCGCTTTTTTACAATTTTTAAGTCTTGAAATGTTTAGAATTCTTCTTGTGACGGTCATATCCGACAACTGCAAGTCTTTTATTTCTTACATAATCTCACGTTTTTCGGAAAACTATTTAAAAATGAAATCAGCACCAGTCACAAATGTTTCATCAAAAAATTTCCATCATGAAAAGCTTTTTTCTTCTTTTAGAACATATGAGAAATTTTCAAAGAAGTTATAGTAGGAATTTTCAATTTTATTAAAAGCATTGTGAAAAATAATTGTTGGAAAGATAAGTTTAATTGAATTTTATCTATTTTCTTCTTTCTGAGTTCTGATTTAAGCGGATACCTTTAGTAAAAAATGAAATGGGGTTAATGGAAAAAGATGATCAATATTATATTTTTGTGAAACTGAAACAATTTCGCCCCATAACAAACAAACAGGTTTATCTTTAACATTGAAGAAAAATTATAATTCTTCCAAGTGAGTATCAAAATTTTCGAGTCTTCGTCTTTTACTGTTTTAGTGATCATATCTTTTGAATCGAAATACTTAAAAAACTAAAGAAAACTACAATTTTGTCTGAATCTTACTCTTGATTAGTATTTTTAAATATTGAAAATTATGTGTCAAATGAAATATATAGGCATGAACAAATCAGTGAGATTGCTATCTATTCTCACTTTGTATATATTTTTTTTCAAGCAGTGATCATAAAACACTGAAATTACGGGAATATTGTAATGACAGTTTTTCTCTGTTAAATAGGTGCATGTCCTTCAATTTGATTACAATAATTTATTATGAATTTTACCATCTTTTAAAAATATTTGACTATTTGCACTGATAGTCAGTGGTATATTTTGAACAATTGTAATTTAATTAGACTCAACAACTAATCCTGATTTTTTAAATCCATTATGGAGCACTTGGAGTGTCAAATTGGGAACCTTCTTTGCATATAACTAAATTTTGTACAAAAAAATTTCCTTTTGAGTATAAATTCATTAATCATAAAGAACTTAGATAAAGCACGTAAATGAATGCATTTATCAGGTTTAGCATCACAAATGGAACACTATATTTATCTATAAGAAAAGGTTATAATCTATTTTTCATACTGTGAAAGGTTTTTTACAACAGCATACGCCTAAACAATATTTAAAGACTTAAAAAATTGTTATTTTGATTCTTTTTTAACCTCATTTTTTGTTTTTGTTATGCTTTGACATGACGAGAAAGAGTTAACAACAAATTTGAGTATACCGGACACAGACAGTGACTTTTCTGGAAACCAAGGTGCATAAATTTGACACGACATGGGCCCCTACTTGATGCGGACGGGGCCCTATAACAGATAAAAAGCTATTAACCAAATTTTGTATTAACGCCATAATAAATTGAGTATTTTCTAATTTGCGCAGTATGGCTTAATCATAATAAAGCTCGTTTTCTGATAATATAATCCAAATATTAGATCATAAGGAGAGTGCTAATACAAGGATTTCAGTTTTCCGTATTTATATAGTGCCTGAAGTTATTAAATAGAATTGGAAACCAATTGTTTTGATTTTGTGAATACTAACCTTATTTTTAACTATTCAAATAAATTCTATTTCCTATTTGAGTCTGTAAATGCATTTATTCAAAAATTGACTGTTTTCGATTTCAAATAGCAGCTATATTTACAAACCTGCTATCTAATAAATTCATTTAGCTCATTTTATTAATATTTCTTGAAATATCGACACCACACAAAAAACGCTTCGCTGGCGACACAGAGCCCACAGGCACAGGGTTGAGTACCCCTGATCTATAGTTTTGCAATACCGCTGTTCTGAGAATAAAAAGAAATATGACACAAACTCAGAAGATAACTAAGGTTTATAATTAGAATCCTGCAAGAATTGTTTGATTTGTGGAGTCTTTTACTTAGTGAAATGAAAGGCTAATTCAGTAAATCTTTAACCATTTAATTAAAAATCCAACAAAATTAAGAGAATTTAACCAGATATACATCGTCGATTATCTATAAAATATATCAAATACCTTCAACAGTTGTTTCAGGACTTTCAAACCTGCTAAAATATGAATTATGAGTACAACTATATGTTTCTAGATAATAAACCGAAAAATATGATAAAGGTAGCCAAATTAAATTCAAACCGAAGAGAGTCACCCAATAAGAATACTAATTTTCAAAAAAAGCAAAAATATCATCAAGAATTCAGTTTATCTAATCATACAATTCAATGCATTATGAACAATCGATAAAAGATTGGCACTTTCATGGTCCAAAAGCATCCCAAATATAAGTCTACATGATTGAATCAAAAGAATATAATTTGTAGATGGCTACTAGAGTTGCTGGATTTCGATTGATTAATGCACAGCGGATGGATTATTGTTTACACAATTTTATAACTGAAGTTTAAATCACTATTAGTAATTATCAACTGTAAATCTGATATCTATTTATACATTAAATTAGGGACATATTGACATTAATATGGGCAATTCATAAATTTCATATATGTGAACCCACATAAGAATGAGAGAACGAAGCAAGCTATTTTAGAATTAAAATCATTACATTATGAGATGAAAAAATATATTTTATTAAATTTTAAAAACGGATTTTTATCAAAGTTTGAAAATAAAAATATAACTCGAAAGATCAAGTATTTGTATGACACCGAGCAATACCGAAAAATACAGAAAGGTGATTAGACGCCATGTGTCGGTAAGTTAGGTTATTTTATCTTAAAACTGATTGCTGTGACCTTTTAAGAAGATGATTCATGTTCTTGGATGTGTACCACCATCAATGAATGCTAATTTCGAAAAATGAAACAAAAATTTTGACACTATTCGCTGGTGCAACTGATGTGATATGTTCTGAGACCAAGGCTAAAATCCTGTCTCTTTAACTTGACGGTGATGTTTTGACCGTCTATATGGACAGGTTGAATCGATTGTCTCTTATAAAGAGATGTGTCACTTTTCGAGAAAGCGATTAGCATGGAGTGAGCTAGACAACAGAAACCGGCTACTTTCGTGCAGAATTGAGTCCTAAGATACATAGTTGACGCATTCTTCGCGTATTTGAAGATTGGTAAACTCAGCCTATTAGTCTTGAGATTTAAAAACTCTAGAAGAATATTACTTTGAGAAATAAATAATAGACTTGTCACCAGAATACTCTAAAAAAATCTGCCATAAGAGTTCCATCAACACGATTGACAAGGCTGTGAAGAAGTGCGAATCAATGTTGGAATCTAGACGACTTAATCTTTACCTTCTATATTGAATGTTAATAATAATAAACTTGAATCTAAATAAGATGAACTAACACAGAAGATAGAAAGGTTTTCGATATGATTATGGAGAAGAATGAGGAGACCCTACATGATGATGTAAATCTGATAATATGGACAAACCGATCTGACGTAATATGTTTTAAATGCAAACGGAGGGGGCACATCACTCGCGATTGCAGGTGGAGAATAAACCAAAACGGGGACGAACCTTACCAAGTGTTATCAGGACAAAATCATAGTAGAAATCTTATCAATAAGTGGTCGATATCGAGGAGATCCATCTAGAAGGCATTATTGACACCGGATCTACTGTATCCTTAATGTCCTTTCATCTATACTATACACATTTTTGAGCTGTTAAACCGTGTCATAATTCGGTAAATCATACCGACGAGCAATCATCCCGTTTGCTCTGTTTAGGAAAATTCCTTCTTTTGATCTGTTATTGAGATAATAGATATCGTTTATACATTTTTATTGTAAAAGAACTAGCTTAAGATCCTATCCTTGGCAACGATTTTATACAAACTCTCGGTCTTATAGTCAGAGCCTCTGCTGCCGGTGTTGAAATAGCACGAAAGGAACCCAATGATTTTAGTGAAAGCCCACCTCCCATAGAGACGACAACGCTAGTAGATCTGACGTATCACTTGCAAATTTATCATTGGAACACTGATAATTTCTCTCTTAATCAATTAATTGCCAGCCTGTGTAAAGAGTTTACCTCATTTTTTAACTCGAAGTCAAGAATAAAATGATTGATCATCCATTCCTTTGGTTAGTGATCAAGTGTGATAAATTCTACCTCGCCAGATCCAATTACAATATAAGGACAAAATTATCAATCAAATGAATACACTGATCGATAATGGCATCATAAGGCTGATCTCTAGCCCGTATTGTGCCCCTGCAGTAAACGTACCTAAGAAGAATGGGGATATAATAATCTGTGTCGATTATAGAGCACTTAATCGCATCACAAACAGAGACGCATATCCCCTTGTTCTAATAAATTATGTTCACACCCCACTTTAAGAGGCAAAAGTTTGGTTAAATCTTATATTTGAGAAAGGGCTATTGGCCGATTCCAGTGAATGACCTAGATTTGAAAAGACTGCGTTCATGTTCGGCCATGGAATATGACTGTATGAATTCACAGTGATGCCATTTCGTATTTGTGGTGCCGCAGGTAATTTCAAAGAATTATTATTAATATACTATTTCTGAATGTCAAGTTCGTACTGATTTACCTTGATGATATCATCGTTTTTTAAAATCCCAAGAAGGTCATTTAGAAGATTCGCGGCTCCTAATGACTTACGTACTTTACCTTTTATTTGTATTTGATAAAAGTGGAGTAAACCAGATGTTAGAATAGTGGAAGTAATAACTAGACTGTTACAGCCATAAAATGTCAAAGAAATGCAAAATTTCTTAAAAATCGCGTCATGTTATCTGCGTAACACAAAAATACTTTGGCACTTTATCAAAATCGCTGTATAAATTAACTCATTGTGAAGAATTGGTATGGGATGATATTTTCTTATCATAATTCGAAAAGTTAAAAGTTTAACTGACAACCCCGCCGATACTAACTTGTCCAGACCTAGACAAACATTTTGAAATTTTTACTGATGCTAGGAAATTTGAAAACGAAGGTGTATTCGAACAGGATTCAAAAGTCCTTGCATATTTTATCAGAGTGTTAACCAAAAGTGAATTTATTTATTCCACATTTGAGAAAGAATGCCTACAACCACTACATGGCGTTAAACAGTTTAGAAATTTCCTTTTGGGGAAAAGGGTTGAATGGTTTACTGATCATGAACCCTTGAAGTTGTTATTCAACAATAAACATGAAAATGATAGGATAGTAAGATGGGTCTTAGCCATTCAGGAATTCAACTTCGAGATAAAATATCGTAAAGGTTCAACACATCAAAACGCAGATTTTGTATCGGCGCCATGCTTGCTTACAGAGATTAAACTTTAAATTTATACCTCCATTTTAAAAGATGAATAAGACAATGATCCTTCAATTAAACTAGTCAAAGAATAGATAAAAATGAAATTTCAGGAACAACAGGAATCAAAACATCTGGCATTATGAAGAAATGCAAAGAAATACAGCACCAGTTACAACTGAATGATGGTATAATCGACCCATGATACAAAACAAGTGACGATACAGATGAGAGATCGGTTGTGGTCATTCCGATTTCTTTAGTACACAACATTATTCAGTACGCACATGATCCTACATATTCGTGTCATACTTCATACGAGACAACCCTAAATTAAATTAAGCTTTACGCATACTGGCCTCGAATGTTTGGAGACATATTTGAGTTCTCTGTTTAGTGTGCCATCTGCATTGAGGCATCGAGCCAAAAATTTAAAACAAACTTACATCCGTTTGAAATAAGTTCAACTTGGGATATATTATCCATAGATATATGTGAATTGCCACCGTCTAAATATGGATACCGTTATCTCTTGGTGATGCAAGATTATTTTACTAAATGATATGAGGCTGCACCTATAAAATCTCAGTCTGCTGAGACAGTGGTCCGAGAATTAGATAGATTGATCTTTGGTTTTGGATTTTACAGATGAAACTTTTCTGACATTTGAAGAAACTTCGAAAGTTTCTTATTCAAAAACCTATGCGAGGCCTGTGGAGTACATAAAATACGAACGACGCCATATCATCCACAAGGAAGGGCTTGGCGGAGAGGTCAAATCGCACACTAATTAACATATTGAGGAGACTCTTGTGGGATAAAAGCGATTAAGAGTGCGAACTTCCCTAAAATTCCGCATGCGTAAAACACATCGATTCATAAAAGTAGGGGACAATCTTCTTTAAATCTATGTTTTGCAGAGAACTTCCAAATTTCAAGATACGCCAAAATGATAAATGTTCCGACTAACAATCTTATTTAATGAATGTTAAAGAACGATTAGCGACATGTGTTGATGATATTGACACCTGTTTAGCAAATAGTAGCAACTACCAAATATACTATTTTGATTCGAAGATTTCAAGACAAAATCCACCATAAATCGGCGACTTCGTGCTCAGACAGATACAGACATACAGTAAAATAAGCAAAAAACGGAGTCGGGATGGAGAATTGATGAATTGAACAAGAAAGTATTAGAAATCTAAAAATCAAAGAGTCGAAATATAAACCGTAAGTATCGATAACGGGCGCCAAGATTTATAAGGAAATTAAGCTCAATACAAAGAGAACTCTACTTGGGAATTTCATACATTTAGTGCTGGTGCCAGGGCTGTTAGAGCACCTCTCTATCAGAACGGTCGACCCATGATAAACAGAAGGCCTCCAGAATAAACCAATCTCGTATCTAGGCAAGGTAAATTGGCGGGTGGGGAAATGTAGGATACCTAAGGTAACCGACTAATATTTAAAAGTGATAAGACGTCACATGGCGGTTAGTTCGAATATTGTATCTTACATAAATTTGCAAGATATGTAATCAAGTATCACTGATACCACTTTAAATACCTTTTTTATGGAAATCTTAGATTTAGCTAAACATCAAAAGTTACATGATTTTGAAAAAAAAAGAGAATTAAATCATATTCCGACCGTCATACTTCCCAATTTAACTCCATTGAGTTTTTTTATTTCTAAATGGAAAGCAATAGTCAAGAGTTTACCATGAGTTATCGATAATCAGAGATCATTGTAGGTTCTAAAAAATCATCAACGGAAATCACCGAAAGTGACTATGAGCGATGGGTGAAGTATCTTATCTATTCCGATTAAGATCTATATTGTAGGAAAATATATAAAATATTTAATATCGTTCTGTTTTCATTTTGAATTTAATGGGAACTTTAAAAAGTCTTATCGCGAATTTCTAAATGTCATTAAACAAGGACATGCGCGACATGACAATATATATATATAATAGAATAGTGTCACTTACTAGCTCACTCACTCATTCACTTGGTAAGGCTTTTTAATCCGAAACCTGGTCATGCGCTCTGAAGAAAACGACACTATCTAAACTTTTATTATTTTTAACATTGTAATTGTTGTTTTTCTCAATCGTCTTGTTCGCGTCATGTTAAATAATCGTAAAAAATGGTTCCATCACCTCTCCATCTTCATTTGGAGTGTTAACACGAATCCATGGTGACGATATTATATTTCAGTTGAATCCAGGTGTCATCGATTTCATTTTTGAATTATTGACAAATAAAGATCTTTAGTAAAAGTTGGGGGGGGTATCTCTTATCGGGTAGATCTATATATTATGTAGACTTTAATACAAGGTTTCATTCAATAAATATAACCTTCTCGAAGTAGCGGACACCATGGATGTCCGTCGAAACGTCTAGTTTATAAATATTTTATTTGCGAATTCTCGGACGCCAAATTGTGTACATCATAGACCAATTAGGGCAGCTGTTCTCATTCTTCTTTGTGACTTAACCCCTTGAGTCTCACTTATCACTTTTCAAAACGCTGCGATTCCCATTTCCAAATTTATTTACGGCAGGCTTAACTAACGATACTTATTGAAATTTACAAATCGTAATGAATGTATGTATATATATCTGACAGACAGGATATAATTTTATTATTATAAAGCGAACATACAATATGCTTTATGTTTAGTAACAACACAACATCAAATTATTTTTGTCAAAAATATATTACTGGTCATTATTTAAAGATTAAATTTAATATTTAGTAATATCATTATTTACTTTTCTACGTAGCTTAATCGCCATATTCATACTGTAAATATATGTATAAATGTGAAACGAGTAGAATAGCCTTAACAATATTTTAAACTATATTGATAAAATATTGGTTTGTCAAAATGTGCAACCAATTAAAAGTAAATGCAAGGATTAAGCTTGTTTCTGTTATAATAGATCAGGAATTCTTGGATATGTTTTTGCAAGAACGCAACGAACGTCATCTTCTTCGTCAAATCAAATAGTGTATTAAACTTGATAAATAAAAGGCTGGAAACACCAGTATCATAAATATGTTGTTGGAATTTGAATACAAAGTTTCGTAAAACCGACTCATACAT
>JWZT01000869.1:0-14856 GCA_000827895.1 Thelohanellus kitauei
ATATATATATATATGAAACGGGCGCTGTCATATACGTCATAATATATATCTTGAAAAGCAAGAAAATTGATAATCCTCGTGTCGCGACCATCGATATACATTTGAGGGGATGTCCTGTGTGCTATTGGTTTTCCTAGTTTATTAGAAAATGGCCGGATCGTTCATGGCCATGACAAATTTTCAACTCAGAATTCTCGACGCGTAACGTGGAACAAAAGAAATCGTAGTACACAGAACAGACTATATTTTGAGTAGAATGTTGTGCAGAAGCTCGATAACCCTTTTCCGGGATTGGTTGACAAAGATAATTTTCCCCATAGAAGGCTGCAGAACATCATTTTTTTGTTGCGTTATTGTCGCTGCTCGCAGACAAATTTATAATCCCAAATCCGACGGGATGGGCTCATTGGGTAATCTTTTGATTTCAAACGCTGCAGGTAGCCCCGTAGTGGCAATAGAGCGCATAATAAGATGGTACAGTTGCCACTATATTGAGAGATCCAGGCCACCCGTTTGCAATTGAGGCAGGTTGTTTAACAGCCTCCTAGCTCATGGCTTGCACATGTCGATGACAACTTGTTTTTACCGAAAGATGCGAAGGAAAGTAGCACAAGCGCACCTGACCATATTTGGAAGAGCCAGCGTCGCTACGACTGTTATGGGATCAATTAAGCATCCCATCTCAAAGGCAATTGTACTTCTGATAGAATGAGTTGCAGATTGGACATTTTGGTCCGTAATCACTAACTTTCCTATACAAGCCAATTGTTTACATTCACTGAGACGTCGTCTGTAACTTGACGAGAGCATAAAATGACTTTAAATAGCTTAGCTACACAGTGAATGGCTACCTTTGGCATTTCTCTGCTTTAACAACCATGGTTGCAAATACCACCAAGAGATCTTGAATCACTATGCCAACGGCAACCAGCTCTCGACGACAAGTGGCATAATATTGACTTTTGAAAATACAAACAACTGCACAATATTCCGGCGAGGGGAATGTATGATTGGATTATATATTCCTAGTCGTCAAAATTCGGTCATTTTCGTGATGGTTGAGTCTATGATCACTATTCGCTGGTGGACCGATTTGATAAATACCATGTCCTGTTGATTGTGTCAAACATTAGCCAATGATGATGGAATCGTTTGATCTATGGTTATCGTTACCGTAGATTAGGCCTCACGACATCGCGTGCCATGATTGATTAAATATTATTGTCGCGCGCTATGAGTAGTCATGTAATAGGCTGACAAGTTATCAGGACGTAAGATGGTAATTCAAGGAGTGTTCTAAAATGTCTATACAAACTATAGCTGTTACATAGGAGGTTCTCAACCTTGGGGTCGAATAACAATTTTTTTGGGGGTAGGAGGGTCGCCAAATAATTTATAAAATGTGGCGTAATTCTTTATTCAAATGTATAAAATTGATCATTTAACTTTATTATGCTGGTTTTTATAATTATTATTCAACTGCGTTTGAAATAAATGTATCGTAGCTAACTCAATCATTTTATTTTCAAACATTTTAAGTGTTCAGCAAAAATATATTTAATTATTCATAATACATCCTATTACACGTGTTGGAGAGGCGTTAGTTTACGCCAATGCAGGATCACCAATAAAACAGGTATTAATACATAGAAAGGAATATGAATTAAAAAATTTGTGAAGAAACGAAAGTAATAATGAGGTTTTTTTTACTTCTCGGACTCACTTAAGAAGTTACATGTAGAATTCAAGAACCCGTATGCAAATTTTTGTGAAAAAGCTCTATCAGATGAATATATGGAGCTGAACAAATTTCAACACCATTTAGATATGCCTTTGAACTTTTTGAACAAGGTACACAAATTATTTTAGATAGAAAGCTCATGGTGTCTGGAAAATCGAGCTTACCGTTTTAGTGCAGTTTAAATAATCCAACATAGCTGCAATTGTTGCACCTTATTTGGTGTAGATCAAAATCGCCAGAGCTATGAAACCTCAAACAAAAACTGATGAATTATTATTGCCAACAGCCAAACATATTGTAGGATACATGATTGGATAGGAATATATAAACAACTTAAATGGCATGATACATATTCATCGAGACATTACACATGAGAAGAGCTGACATATCTGCAGGTATTCTCGATCAAATTATGCCAGAAATGAAATTCCCATAATTACTATCTCTATTAAAAAATTTTTCATAAAATCCTTCTCTTTGATTATAGTCATTCATTTATTGTACAGATGTTATCCACTCAAGATCGATATCGTCTGATTTAAAGCGAATATTATTCTGATCTTAAAATGCGCATGTTTGTTTGTTGATTAGTTATTATTATTTTTACACTGCGTGAATCTTAGATTATTTTGCGAAACGTTTGCAACCTATATTGATAAGATTGATAAATCATGTGGCCCTATAAATTAAATTACTTTTATATGATTTGCGATCTTTGCCGATCGCAGGTGAAGGCTGTCTTGTCGTTTCTAATATTATATAATTATTCTTATTATTAAGACTCTAATGTATATCATCTTTATGCTTGAAAGGATATATCTCAATATAAGACATATTCCTGCCTCTTTGTGAGCTCCATAAGCTATCATTTACGGCCAATTCAACCTCGTATCAGTTATCATAATATTGGTCAGTAACGTCGCGGCCTTCGACCTATAAAGTAATGTTCTCTGGTTAATCGTGCCTGGTTATTTAAATGCTTGATTCTCCTTGCCAGACTGCATGTATATAACGGTCTGTGCTTCATCTGAGAGTGAATCATAATGAGCCATATTAAAGTGTATCCAAAGGTTGCACGAAGAAAACCCATAGGTAGATGACGTTGGAAATTCATCAGATATTTGGGCTCCTAGGCACCCAAATGCATATCATGAGAAGAGTAGTAATACCCATGTTCCCTTAAACCCATTCACGAAAGTTTCCAAATCTCCCTCTCAAGATTAGTCATCGAAGTTGCATTTTTCATGCCAACTCGATGTTTTCAACGCAACTATTGGCCGGCTGCGGCCTCAGGCATGCAAGGAATAAAGAAAGTCGAATCTAAGGACGGGATCATAGAATGTCATGGGCGAGTCAAGTGTTCTTTACCGGTTATCGCTACGCTAGTATTTGAATGTGTATTTGCTGTGGATGACGGCTTGCTACCTCAGGCATATTTAACGTGAAGACCCATGCCCGTATGAGGGAATAGTTCGAGCCATGGTTGCCAGCTTGACATTCCTCTCTGGTGTCAGATAAGACTCGATAAGTAATCATGGGCAGTTGTGGTAAAGGTACACTATTATGATCGACAGAAGGCTCTGAGGTCATATTGATGGGCGCTGATGAAGATTTAATTGCGGAGTCTGTAGTTGTAATTTTAGCAGAGTCAGATTCGAAAGGCTTATCTGTCTACGGCTGTTCAGTTTTAATCGATTATGAAGCGCTCAAAACGAAACCCTAAATTTGTAGCTGTTACACAGGAAGTTCTCATATATCCGCAGTGAGCCAATGAGGCGGGAATTGCCTTTAAAAAGGTCATACTTGACTCGAATCTCGCCTAATAGGGCTGGCAATACAATAATGATATTTATTGTGTTCCTTTAGACACAACAACCAGTGTTTGGTCTCATAACAAGCCATTTCGTCCTCTGTATGTCCTATGCGGAACGCTTGATAACATTTATGGCGAGTCATGCAACAAAGACATCCACGCATGAACAGGGTAGGAGAATTTGTCGGGATAGTCGGCTGATTGCAAGATAATTGCAGGTTAACAGCTGAATTTCATACACACTTGTAGAAAGATTCCATCAACAATTTGATACTCAGGAACTAGAAGATATCCACGAGATGCTTTGACCCATTTTCTCAATTAACCAGCGTATTTGTGCCGTAGTACCCTCAAGCTTAGAGGGACGGAATGAGTTTTGTCGCATCTTCTACTAGGGTAAATACGCCTTGATTAACAGAGTTGCCTAAACCTGGCATGGCAGAGCCATTTGTCCGCAGTGTGTAAACCTACGTAAATGACATCGTAACCTTGTGTGGCTGTAAAACCTCTAGAGTATAAACTGCTAGCAGTGGCTCTCTAAAACCCAATTTGACTGCCACCGTAGGCAGTTAAAGATCTCTTGTATGGTTCTTAACCCAAAGTATCAGGATGGGATAATGTCGGCCCACATAAACAATCAAGCCTCCTCAACCCTGGCTGTAGAGTGTCGATATCAGACACACTGTGGACGAGGTTTTGGCTTTTGCAGTTGTCATTGATACTTACTCGAGTCCTCGGTCTTTTGCATTAAGGAGACTCCCAGAGCGTCTCTGGCCACAGCATAGGCCTGATTTCAGACGTTCGGAGAGTTTTCAGAGGAACCGGCTAGTAAGGGACGTTCTCGTTTGGGTATACCTATTTCCAGTTAAACCGTCGAAGCGTTAGAATGATAGAGGATTGGCCAGAACACACCTAACATATAATGAGTTTCTTCGATGGGTGTCGATATGCTAATTATGGGCATTTAGTTCAATCCTCATTTTCTTTGATGTATTTCAATGAAGAAGATGGCCACATATCCACCTGGCATTCATCGATGCCTTCTCTCGTCAGGTGAATGCTATTGTATACGCTACATCCAGATGGCTGCGCGGCTTCATATTGAGGCTCAGAGCCTCTATCAGGATTATAATTCTGCTACTGTCAGCTAGACTGACGATATGAGGCTATATGTGTAAAGAGAATCGCAGCTCATTAGTAGTTATGCCATCAATTATTTTAGATTAAATAGCTACCATTAAATCTTTTGAATACTAGCCGCAATGATTTTCAGTGATACATGGCTGTAATTTAACATCTGACGGCATATGCTGTTCTGTCATGCCAGTCTGAAGTGTGGATGACATTACAGCTTTCAAGAGAATCGCTAATGAGGCGATCACCTCTTGGATGGTTGAGTGGCTCCCTGTAAGTAGTAGCTAACATGCTACAATCTTTATTCCTAGGCTTATTACTGCCTTGATTCCAGGACTGTGTAGCCCTGATGTTTCAGGTATTGCCCGAGGGTTGAGCTAAGGTTCCATCAACCATCTTCAAAGGCCTTTTTCATTGGCCCATTCGCTGTAAAAATTTTAAGATTCATCCGATTAACGAGTGTGGCATCCTGCCTGGAAAGGTTCCCCTAGATTACCGAAATATAAGCTCAGAGCGATGTTAATTTTCAAATATATATATATGAGAATCGCTAATGAGGCGATCACCTCTTGGATGGTTGAGTGGCTCCCTGTAAGTAGTAGCTAACATGCTACAATCTTTATTCCTAGGCTTATTACTGCCTTGATTCCAGGACTGTGTAGCCCTGATGTTTCAGGTATTGCCCGAGGGTTGAGCTAAGGTTCCATCAACCATCTTCAAAGGCCTTTTTCATTGGCCCATTCGCTGTAAAAATTTTAAGATTCATCCGATTAACGAGTGTGGCATCCTGCCTGGAAAGGTTCCCCTAGATTACCGAAATATAAGCTCAGAGCGATGTTAATTTTCGAATATATATTTATATATATATATATATATATGAAACGGGCGCTGTCATATACGTCATAATATATATCTTGAAAAGCAAGAAAATTGATAATCCTCGTGTCGCGACCATCGATATACATTTGAGGGGATGTCCTGTGTGCTATTGGTTTTCCTAGTTTATTAGAAAATGGCCGGATCGTTCATGGCCATGACAAATTTTCAACTCAGAATTCTCGACGCGTAACGTGGAACAAAAGAAATCGTAGTACACAGAACAGACTATATTTTGAGTAGAATGTTGTGCAGAAGCTCGATAACCCTTTTCCGGGATTGGTTGACAAAGATAATTTTCCCCATAGAAGGCTGCAGAACATCATTTTTTTGTTGCGTTATTGTCGCTGCTCGCAGACAAATTTATAATCCCAAATCCGACGGGATGGGCTCATTGGGTAATCTTTTGATTTCAAACGCTGCAGGTAGCCCCGTAGTGGCAATAGAGCGCATAATAAGATGGTACAGTTGCCACTATATTGAGAGATCCAGGCCACCCGTTTGCAATTGAGGCAGGTTGTTTAACAGCCTCCTAGCTCATGGCTTGCACAATGTCGATGACAACTTGTTTTTACCGAAAGATGCGAAGGAAAGTAGCACAAGCGCACCTGACCATATTTGGAAGAGCCAGCGTCGCTACGACTGTTATGGGATCAATTAAGCATCCCATCTCATAGGCAATTGTACTTCTGATAGAATGAGTTGCAGATTGGACATTTTGGTCCGTAATCACTAACTTTCCTATACAAGCCAATTGTTTACATTCACTGAGACGTCGTCTGTAACTTGACGAGAGCATAAAATGACTTTAAAAAGCTTAGCTACACAGTGAATGGCTACCTTTGGCATTTCTCTGCTTTAACAACCATGGTTGCAAATACCACCAAGAGATCTTGAATCACTATGCCAACGGCAACCAGCTCTCGACGACAAGTGGCATAATATTGACTTTTGAAAATACAAACAACTGCACAATATTCCGGCGAGGGGAATGTATGATTGGATTATATATTCCTAGTCGTCAAAATTCGGTCATTTTCGTGATTGTTAAGTCTATGATCACTATTCGCTGGTGGACCGATTTGATAAATACCATGTCCTGTTGATTGTGTCAAACATTAGCCAATGATAATGGAATCGTTTGATCTATGGTTATCGTTACCGTAGGATAGGCCTCACGACATCGCGTGCCATGATTGATTAAATATTATTGTCGCGCGCTATGAGTAGTCATGTAATAGGCTGACAAGTTATCAGGACGTAAGATGGTAATTCAAGGAGTGTTCTAAAATGTCTATACAAACTATAGCTGTTACATAGGAGGTTCTCAACCTTGGGGTCGAATAACAATTTTTTTGGGGGTAGGAGGGTCGCCAAATAATTTATAAAATGTGGCGTAATTCTTTATTCAAATGTATAAAATTGATCATTTAAAATTATTATGCTGGTTTTTATAATTATTATTCAACTGCGTTTGAAATAAATGTATCGTAGCTAACTCAATCATTTTATTTTCAAACATTTTAAGTGTTCAGCAAAAATATATTTAATTATTCATAATACATCCTATTACACGTGTTGGAGAGGCGTTAGTTTACGCCAATGCAGGATCACCAATAAAACAGGTATTAATACATAGAAAGGAATATGAATTAAAAAATTTGTGAAGAAACGAAAGTAATAATGAGGTTTTTTTTTACTTCTCGGACTCACTTAAGAAGTTACATGTAGAATTAAAGAACCCGTATGCATATGTTTGTGAAAAAGCTCTATCAGATGAATCTGTGGAGCTGAATAAATTTCAACACCATTTAGATATGCCTTTGAACTTTTTGAACAAGGACACAAATTATTTTAGATAGAAAGCTCATGGTGTCTGGAAAATCGAGCTTACCGTTTAGTGCAGTTTAAATAATCCAACCATTGCTGCAATTGTTGCACCTTATTTGGTGTAGATCAAAATCGCCAGAGCTATGAAACCTCAAACAAAAACTGATGAATTATTATTGCCAACAGCCAAACATATTGTAGGATACATGATTGGATAGGAATATATAAACAACTTAAATGGCATATACATATTCATCGAGACATTACACATGAGAAGAGCTGACATATCTGCAGGTATTCTCGATCAAATTATGCCAGAAATGAAATTCCCGGGTTTTCAAACATTTAGTATTCAGATTGATAAATCCACAGACATTGAAAATGGCTGACAATTATTGGTGTATGCTAGATATATACATGATAGTGTTTTTAAGACCAGTTCCTCTTGTGTAAACGTCTTGAAACAACTACTACGTCATGTGAGAAATATTTGTTGCGTGTAAACTGATGGTTGTCTAAAAATCCTATGATATCGTCTGCATTTAAATGCTTGATACAGAATGAATCGTCGAAAACCATTGGAAATCATTTTATGATTCATCGACTAATTTAGCAATGAAAACACTGCGACAGGATTTACAAAACTTTATGATACATGTTATTAATTTTGTTAATTAGAATTCTTTGCATAGTCGACTGTTTTCCAAAATTTGTAACAATTATAATGTATCCCACAATGTACTGTTTTTCACTAGAAGTGAAATTGCTATTAAGAGAAAAAGTTCTAAAACAACTTTTCATTTTCGTAATAAAAATAAAACTATTTTTTAATCAGAAAGAAAAACGACGGCTAGGATCACTTAAAGGTGAAAAATTGATGTGCAGGAAGTACCTTGTCTGGTTATATTTTCCATATTTAATAAATTATATTTATCACTACGAAGATAAATTTCAACACGTCTCGACTATTCATAATAGATTAAATACTACAAAATTTAAATTCAGCTTTTGCAAATAAAATGAAGATGTTTCAAACCTTATCTGCGTTGTATGAGAAAAATCAAGTTTAACCTGATGAAAGAAATATAATTCTAATTATGCCGTAAGAACACTTTTACAGGCATGATGACTAAATATCATTATTTCTTTTCCAAATCTCCCTCATACTCATTTTGGACTAGCTAGAAGTCTACTTATTGCGAAAGCTTAAAATGTTTCTCAGCTATCACAGAAAGTGCTTATTGAACTCATTAATAGCGACGTTGCAGATACCGAGCATCCTCAATTTAAATTTCACAATTCTGGATAAAGTGTTTGAAGTCTTATTCAATTATATCTGAGCGGTTTTTAAGGCTTCTACCATTAAAACCCACATAACATTGTATAACGAGGTTTACCGGTCTTTTGTTTGTTAATCTAAATATAGTATTAGACTTGACGCAGAGGATTACTTCGTTTGATATGACCCAAACAATTCCAAGAATTTCCGATGTTGTGATACAACAACAAGATCAATTGTCACAGTGATGTGGACGTGGGTAAACATATTGTACAAACAAAATTTTTTCCATGTGGTTTACATTATTTTCGGTCTCAGCTAAGGATTTAAAACTGTGCATAAATATGCAGCATTAATATTTTGATTAGGCTACATTTAGAGTAAATAATGCAATTGATAGATATATATATATATATATGACTTCATTTTTTATGTTAAAGACATAAATATATTTTGAAAAAAAATAATTGCAAATTGTTTCCATATAAAATATAACATTTTGTTATGTTTGGTTTCTGAAATTCAAAATTTTTATCTTGTATAAATGTAATATATACTATGATTACAATTGGTAAATTTAAAGTAACTCGTCAGTATCCGATGGATAAATATTCAATTCTGCTACAATGTTATTATGACGATTTAATAAAAAACGATAACATCTTTTTCCTATTTAGGAATTTATCAAATCTACAGCAAAAATATTTCTCTAATAGTTAATAAAATTGTCGTTAAATAAAAAATATCAACTTCAGAATTATTGATTTTTTGGTGTTTCAGCAGAGTTATGAAAAGAATCAAGGTTTGTCTTTCATGATATTCTCAAAAATGGAATTATTTTATTCAGAATAACTTATTCTATCAAATAAAATAACAGTTCCTTTATCCAGTAGTTTGTAATTTAAGGTTTATTCAAATGATCCGTATACTGTGCCGTATAATAAAACATTCAGAGTCACTGATCGGCGGATATTTCTGGATACCTGAGCCTGTTCTCAGAAGAAATGCTTGGATTTTCGTCAATACAAAATAAAAACTTTTAAGATTTTTCCTCTTTAGACCTTTAGCCCTCTTGAATGCATCAGAATATCTGCCTATTCACACTCAATTTAGAATAAAGTTATGTTAATTTGGCGAGGGTTTAGTGCATTAGCTGTGACGAATTTAACCATCATAATCACGAAACGCATGACATTGCACTTTGTTTCTGGAAATGCCGGTATAAAAAGGCTCTTGATAAATGATGCAATGGTGAGAATGTATTATGTGAATGATGTGTTTAAAAAAAAAATCATTGTATCTTCCACACGTAATTTTTATGCTACATTTTGAAATGAACGCAGTTTGATTGGATGGAATATATTGTATTTCTATGCATTTAACTAGAGGATGTGCAATATTTTCAATGCATGTTCCGCCATTCATCGCAACAACCCTTTCAAAGTTTCTTTGTATCAAATGAGGAAATAAAGCGCTCAAAAAGCATAGGTTATGGCATATTATCAATGTTAAAACTCCAACACTGCTATTAATAACCCAGAAAACAATTCAAAATCTTCGAATATCTGTTTGTTTTTATCATCACTAATTTTCAATCTTTTACTGTTATATCAGAACATTGTAATTCTAGTTTTTTTTGATTTTTCTTACATTCTTCAAATACAGAAATGGTTATTCAGAAGAATTTAGAAAACCCATTATTATGTATTCGCCGTAAGGTAGATGCTTTTCCTCTATTTACAATCCCATTACTAATAACCAAACTATAAAACTAATCATTGTAAAATTATTGTATCTAATCACAAATGGATTAGTGGACGTTGGTTGTATCTTATGATGTTTTTTAATGTTGTTTCGTTTCCTGCATCATTTTCATGGAATTTATTTATGTCTGGTTGTGGAGCCGACGAAGCACGAAGACTCCGCAGACAAGCGGGCACACGGCAAGAAAAATACTCGAAGTTTGATTAAACTATTATATTTTCAACAATGAGTTTAAAAATCCCACAATGAATCAACGAGCGGAGGAAGGTTAGGCAGGACCGATTAAGAGGTTTCTGGTCAACGCCGTCAAGATGAGTGGATCCAGAGCAAGTCCCTCTTCACGGTTTACACTCGGACATGCACGTATTCTCGAGGGTACCTCAAGGTGATATCATTCAAAGGGAGAGCTGAAAACCTAGGTTGTGATGAAAGATCGGTTGGCGCGAAGACCACCGAAGAATACTGGCCAAAATATTCCTTCCAAGTAGAGATTCAGGAATTGGGGATTAAGATGGACTAGACGATAATCGGTCTGCAGGACATCGAAAAGCAAGACATATTCATTGGGTCGAAAGTTTCAGGTCCTTGATGCGTCGATGCAATTGGGCTGATGTAGGAGCAAAAAAACTGCAATATCACATTGTGAATTCGGATTATCGTTCGATAATCGATAGCGGTCAAACTACGGAGGATTGTCTGAAGGCTTTGAGCGACAGTAAATATCCCTCAAAAAAGTCGATTGAATTGTATCAACACTAAAATCAATGAAACAATATTCGTACTATCTCATCGAGCATTACCACAGAGACATAGTCTATACCATTAGACAACTAGCTGTTGCAAAAAAGTGGAGTAAGAAAGAAGTTCAGAACCGGACTGAAGAAACTTTCTTGATGGGGTTGAATAGTACATCGGAGATTGAAATGGCCAAAAACGGTTCAAGGTCAATGGAGGATATCTTACATTGAATTAGAGAAACGTAATCTGTAATATCTAGAACTGCCGAAAATAAAATTTAAAGAGACGAAGTCAATAAAAGCCGTGAAAACACGAGTCAGCTATCTCCAAAATAAGATTCTTTCTGTCGCTCACACACACATGATACATCGGATTGTTTCAAAAAACCTAAGACGTTTCAAAAGAGAAAGCCTTTTGGTTCAAGGGAAAATCAAACAGATAGAAACAACTCTATCATCATTGAAGATAAATCCAGATTGCTTTCGATTAAAGTCGACGTTCAAATCGTGAATACATATACGACGACCTTATTGGATACTTGATCTCAATACAGTTATATTTCAGAAAATATGTGCTTAAACAAGGGGTTTGTTATTCAGAAACGAGCACCTTATGTGATCACATGTGCCAATAACTCAAAGGTTATGGGAAATGTAATCATAACACTAAATTGCAGAATAGTTCCAGTCGATTATTATTTCTCGCAAGATTTTCGAATTATGAAGGACCTTAACACGGAGATTATACTTGGCATTGATTTCTTAACGGAGAATAAAGTAAAAATAAATCTCAGCTCAAAAGAAATAAAAGTGGGTACTAAAAGGTTTTCACTCACCAGTTTCGGACATCCAGAACCAGTATTGGTTGATATTGGAAATCTATGCAAAACTGCCGTCGGAAGCAGAGTTGCGCGACGAAAATGTCGAAGAAGTCAATAAAATGATTGAAGAATATAGAAAATGCAACCCAGATATTGGTTCAATTCCAAGCGGAAAACATGAAATAGTTCTAAAGGATAGTCCTTCATTAGGTCAAAAACCAGAAGAAGCTACATTAAAGGATTGTCCATCTTTAGCTTATAAAACAGAAGAAGCTACATTAAAGAATAGTCCTTCTTTTGCTCAAAAACCAGAGGAAGTTACATTAATGGCGAGTCCTTCCTTAGCTCAAAAACCCGAGGAAGCCCAAGCCTCGAAACCTTCATACCACATGGAAAAACAATCAAACGACGCTGTTGAAAGTGAAGATAAAGAAAAACCCACTAAAGGCAAAGAAGAGGTAGAAGTGAAGGATGTCTTTGTGATGCCCTACCCTCATCAAAAAGAAGCTATCCTCCAGATTTTATGAAATAACCCAAGCTTTCAGGAGCTAATAAAAAAAATCCTCAAAAGATACCATTTAAGGCCCATGATGGTCCACCTGTAGTCGTTGGAGAAGTAGAAGTATTTAGCTTTACGAAGCATATTCCAGGATATGGAAAATAAAACGGAATATTACCGCAGTTTTTGGTACGGAGGGGAAGGATGATGGTGCCGATGAAGCACGAAGAATCCGCAGAAAATCGGGTAACATGCTAGAAGTTAGATTAGACTATTATATTTTCAACAGTTTCAAATGCTACAATGAATCTATGAGCGGAGGAAGGTCAGGCAGGACCGATTCAGAGGTTTCTTGTGTACGCCGTCAAGATTGGTTGATCACGAGCAAGTCCTTGATCACTGTGTACACTCGAACAGGCTCGTATCCCCCGAGGGTACCTCACTGTTGTATAATTTTTAAGTTTCTCTCTAAGTGTGATTTTTTGTTTTGTGGAAATTTTTCTTCACAAATTTTAACATTTCAGAAAACCATTTTAGTTTTAAATTCAACCATAAATCTGGGTCCAATCCATTTTGGCTTCACGGTTCCTTTTATTCTTTCTTTTTTCATGATTTTGTAAATATTTCCGATTTTCATCAACTAAAAATAATATTTTTCCTCTAAAATAATTCTAATCATGACAATATTTATTGACGTATTGACACAGTTACTTGTTAGATTTGATGTTTACCGGAAATATACATCAAACCTCTTTTTACGATATATTGCGACTCATGAACATTAAGAAATATTTATAACACCTCTTGATGCATTAAAATGTGTTGTAAACATTTACGGCTATCGCTGAGTAAATTATCTACTCAAGCAGCATCGAGATAATATTATCCCTTATATCGAGGCAAACAATCGGCCCGAAATCGACAATGATTGATACTTACTTCTTACTCGGAACCGCGCCTGTTCTCGACTTGAAACGAGACGCTGAAATGGTGTTCATGTTCTCAAGAAAACCTCTGACGAAAGACATCTTCTTTCGAACGAAGATTTTCATTTTTTCTTTAGGAAGAAGAATAGTATTTATTATGACATAAGCCAATCAGTCGTTCAGCTTGCCAGTAAGGCGCAATAGCGTTTTTGGTTATTAACGGCATCTCATGCATTCTTATTGCAGAGGTTCGAGTTAGAAAGAGACTAAATGCATGCCAATGATAGATTATTGCATGTAACATTGACGTCAGATGATGACTTGTAGGATAGCCAGGCAACACAACATGCTAATTTTTCGGCTGTAGGATCTGCATCTAACCAGTCAGACCAGATTGCCGGCAAAAAGTTGCCATGTCTCGGTTAAAAAGAGAAATGCTTGCTTCCCCTTAGCTATCCTACTTTCTTGATCAAGTGAAGCACATCAGACATAAACTTTCTTTGTAAGGATCTGCGTAGCCTCTGTTGAGCTTAGCTGTCAACTTTCAAGATTAGCTTTGTTATAGTGTCAGCCATGCCTTTAAATGTCGCCTTTCCTATACGAGCACCGCTACTGTGGTTCCGTAACCACAGCTCAATGCCTGCGACCAAATTTCTGGTTTGATTGAGATTCCGCTTGAATTTTATAGCTTCCGAGTCGTTGAAGCTTTCGGCGGCCCATCACTTCGGTTTTGTTAAGGTTCGAGTTTTGTATGGTTCAGTATAAACAGACCTATTACCCCTAATGCGCAGGTAGGTCAGAAGATTACATAGGCTTTCAACATAAGATCTTGGTTTCAGAAGACCAGATAAGGCTCAAATGTCACGGTCTTCGGACAGTAAGGTCTTGTTTAATATTCCAATATTCTGATTTAAACTCAAGGGATAGAATTAAAGCTGTTGGCCCAGAGCCGGTAGGGGTTCAATCAGGAATTATAATGGTGGTTACCCTTCGTTTCCAAACTGATCCAAATTTTGTGAGAAATAGGTCGGTTATCGCATCAATGAGTTCAGCTCTCAACCGATGAGGTAATAGAATGTCTTCGGCCGTAGATCACGCAAGGAGAATAACTTGATCCAGACCCAACTTTAACTTAACGTTGGATACCATATCCGAAAGCTGGTCTTGGTTGATCGAGATTCCCTATTATCTTAGCAAGGTGTGTATTGCAGTACTGCTATTTGCCAGATCTGGTGTCGCGTGCACGATATAGTTGAGTATAACCGAGAAGTAAGAGTTATAAATTTTAGCTTGTTAAAAAACGGCCTTACAGTTTTACCTTAAGGCGTTGAAAACCGCAAGTCCAGGCGTCCTTCATGCGAATAGACAGAATAGCTGAAGAGGGAATACCAGAATTCTGATGCCAAAGTGATACTTAGATTGTCTAAAGACATCCG
>JWZT01000877.1:9482-25885 GCA_000827895.1 Thelohanellus kitauei
ATTATGTCCCTGAAGATTAAAAAGGAGAAAAATATTTTATGTACTTGGTAAATGCGCTGGATTATTTGAGGAATTTTTATTTAGCCTAGTAGTCAATCTAGTATCGATATTCAGCGCGCTTGAAAGGGCCATCAATTTGAACGCCAATATATTTGGCTTGTGCTGGTGTTAGCGTTGTCAACTTTCCACCTAGTGAAACAAGATGGGCTTTTGCGATCTGTTCATCTAACTTCTATAAAGTAAATGACATACCTTTTTTGGTAAGAGGTGAATACCAGTCAAATATTTTGTTGATGAATTCAGGTATAATTCAATAGCTGCAAGGAATATGTTTAAAAACGTTGCGCTTATTACGAAGCTCGGACTACCTTCTGCGCAGCGTAGGTTAACCAATCCCCCTTTAGCGAGAAGAATCACTGATTTTCCGCTATTAAAAGTACATTTATCCACCTGAGGTGTAATGGTTATATGAGACACTGCGTTTTTAGCAATCCAATCACCACCAGCTTCAAGATCACTATGCCCTGTATTTCCGAGAATCACAATATTTTTCATGTTTTCAATGTGTTCGCCAGTCAGAATTCGTATGCTACCAGTAGCTGTGAGAACAATATCTGCATCTGAGATGACGTCATCCAAAACAGAAACTTGGTAAACCTCCATTGAAGCCGTTAAAGCATTGATAGGATCAATTTCTGTGACTATGACACGTGCACCATATCCACGAAGTGACTGGGCTACACCTTTCCCTACATCACCATATCCACACACGATACACACTTTTCCTGCTATCTGCACGTTCGTAGCCCTTTTGAGTCCATCAGCCGACGATTCTCGAGAGCCATAAATATTATCGAATTTCGACTTGGTTGCCGAATAATTACAATCAAAACTGGGACCTTCAGTTCACCCTTGTGGAACAATTCAAAAGTTTAGTAACTCCGATTGTTGTCTGTTCCACGATACCTTTAAGGTTCTTGAGCCATTCAGGGTATTTATCGTGCAAACGCGCCGTTATAAAGCCACAATGTTCTATTAACAAAAAAAGGGTCCATCTTTGAATTTCAGCGTTTTT
Organism: Thelohanellus kitauei; assembly: GCA_000827895.1. NCBI lineage: Eukaryota > Metazoa > Cnidaria > Myxozoa > Bivalvulida > Myxobolidae > Thelohanellus > Thelohanellus kitauei. Next base: position 10,558 of record JWZT01000877.1, read on the forward strand.
TCTTGGCACCACTCAAATTCTTCCTGTGTCTCACCTTTCCAGGCAAACACAGGTATTCCTGTCTTCGCAATAGCTGCGGCGGCATAATTATTTGTAGTTAAAACATCACAAGAACACCACCTTACCTGAATAAGTAGATTTTCAAACCTCTGCGCCACATTCAGCCAATGTTTCGATTAATACTGCTGTTTCGAATGTCAGGTGAACACGTCCATCTATCCTCGCTCCTTTTAGTACTTTATCTCCTGCGTATTCTTTCCTTAAATCCATCAGGCCTTTCATTTCCGTTTCTGCCATTTGGATCAATACACGACCAGATTCTGCCTTGGTGATATCGGCTAAGATTTATTACCTTACTCACCCACTTTGGATTCAAACATGGCACTAAATTCCCATAAAATAAAACAAAAATATTGTCCTTAAATGATTGAAGTTTTTGAGAAATTTGTTTACATATTACTCGTTACATCATATGACAATACTTGGCAAGGTACCGGTGATCGATTTTATATCAAAATATGTGTTAATTCATATTTTCTATGTTTTTATCAGTTCCTTATGCTCAAAAAACTGTTTGGATCACAATGACCGTTCACGATATTTATGTTATTAATAAAGCTACACATTCAAAGCATTCTTTAAATGGACTAAAACATGCTTCGGGGTCTGATCATCTTTCCGATCTCACAAGAACACGAACCTAACTTTGATCATCTTAATAACTTAAAGAACATAAAAATGATGAATAACCTTAGCTAAAATTTTTGATTAAACCTTTGGATAATATTTGGCTGAAACCGATAATCTAGTTTAGAATTCAAACAACTTTTTTGTTATCCAACAGAAAATGTGATAGATCTATAACCATCACCTCATTTCTGATTTAAATACCTAAACCAAAAGAAAATAGGGACGAAATACCTGATGTATACAAAGACATTGAAATATATGCTCAATATTTGATGATTCCATCCTAATCAAAGCAACAGATACAAAAAATGAACTTATGGATAAAATTGCCACATAATCTGAAGTGATTAATCCTTTAATTCCAACAACCAATATAATTTCAAAATTAGTTCATTCAAGCTTTTTTAAAAATATAAACAAAATCTCAATATGTTATGATATTTGTTTAGGTTTTTTAATGGTTTCTACACCTCCCCAACCTCAACAATTTCTACGCAAAATAAAGCCTTCTATGGGTAGACGTGTGCCCAAAAACATTAGGAGCAGATTTATAGTATTTTAGTTATCAATTCATTCAAAATATCTCGGTGATTGTTCGTTTTTTATCAGTACTTCATTTAAATTTTTTGATGGAAATCAATTAAAATGAACTTACTAACATTTTTAAACACGATTTTACATTCATTCTATCTTTCAAATATTCTGGCCACTCGTTTTTCATCTTTAAATGTTAATAAAAACTGCCTTTCTCTGACATGAGCTAAATTCAGGCATGTAATCATTCCCCTCGAAATCATATGCAATTATACATAGCTTGCATCAACAGTGTTCTCTGGCTTAAAATGCACAAAGTACAAATATTCAATTCTTGTTCGACAAGTTTCGTTATTCGGCGATAATAGATTGGTTCTATAAAAGGATCTTCCAATACAATTATTGATAGCTTTTTTTCAGAAGGAATGTTTTATTACAGTGATAAAATGATCGATAGTTTTATTGGAAGTGTACCATCTCCAAATCAATGGTTTATTTGTTTTCCTTTTCTATGGAAATGTAGGGTTAAACAAACCTCAAAATATTATAGATCTTTTGTAGACACACATTAACTGTGGAAACAGACAATGCAAAATTTAATGCTTTAAAGTATTACTGACGCGGGCTGGTTGAGTTAGTTTAAGATCATGATCGAATATGTAGAAAAACGAACTGCTGTTTCGTTGCTTTTGAAACCTCTTTGAATTCTATACTCAAGTACTCATAATTTCAAAAATGAAAGACCTAATAAAAAGCCACGGTACACAGCTAGAAGTCAGTAAATCGTCCATCTACGATCATTAAAACCAAAAAATTCACCACTGTTTAAATTTTGTGGATCCCGAGACCTCGACTAATTTACTGACGATCGTATCAACTCGGTGATATATGAAAGTAAAACTCCTTGAGGCTTTCACCAGATGGTCAGACTTTCACGAATCAATAATTATTGATGGAATAGAATTGTATATAGAAAAAGAAACAGCCCATTCGACTCTTTTGAGATACTCATCAGAGTAATGTATTTATTATTTGATTAGTGGAATAGTAAAATCAATTACAGCTGTGGTCTGTCAATTTTCATCTCGGCCGAGCGCGGTTAATGTGAAAAAAATACTGTGAGATCTCGCTTCGACGCCGAAAGGAAAATCGGATTATGATTGGTGTTTTAAAAAGATATTTTTTCATTAAAATGTTATTTTTTGTTCTTTAAATTGGTAATAAACTCGATGGAAAATGTCAAATACTTCCCAAAACCGTTTAAAGCTATGATCTTTTTCGGGAGGAGGTGAATACCCGCTTCATATTGTTTTGGTGAACTCCGGTATAATTCAATGGCTGCAAGGAGTGTGTTTGAAAACGTTACACTCATTATGAAACTTAGGTGTCCTTCTGCACAACACAGGTTCACCAGTCGTCCTTCAGCCAAAAGAATCACTGATTTTCCGCTCGCGAATGTATATTTATCCACCTGAGGTTTGATGCATGTATGAGACACTGCGTGTTTAACAATCCAATCAACGTCACACTCTGGATCATATTGCCCGATATTTCCAATAATCGCATGATCTTTCATTTTAGCAATGTGCTCGCCTCTCACTACTTGTATATGGGTTGTAGCTGTGATCACTATATCAGCGTCCGATATGACGTCATCCAAAACAGCCACTTGATAACCTTCCATTGCAGCCTGTAATGCGAGAATTGGATCATGTTCTGTGATTATTACTCTAGCTCCATATCCACGAAGTGACTGGGCTACACCTTTGCCATTGTCAGTATAACCACAGACGACACAAAGTTTCCTGCAATTTGCACGTTAGTTGCCCTTTTAATTCCATCAACTAAAGATTCTCTGCATCCGTAAATATGATCGAATTTCGACTTGGTGGCAGAATTATTACAATCAAACACGGGGACCTTCAGTTCACCCTTATGGAACAACTTGTACAGCTTCGTAATTCCAACAGTGTATTGTTCCACGATACCTTTGAGACTATCAAGCATTTCAGGATGTTTCTCATGCAAACGAGCGGTAATATAGCCCCCATCTTCAATCAACATATTCAGAGGACCATCTTTGAATTTCAAAGTTTGTTCCTGGCACCACTCGAATTCTTCTTGTGTCTCTCCTTTCCATGCAAACACCGGAATTCCAGCCTTCGCAAGAGCTGCAGCCGCATAATCATTTGTTGATAAAACATCACAAGAACACCATCTGACCTTAATAATTAGATTTACATACCTCTGCGCCGCATTCTACTAGAGTCTCGATGAGGACTGCAACTTTGAACGAAACATGAGCACATCCTGCGATTCTAGCTCCTTTAAAGACTTTATCCTTCGCTTATTCTTTCCTTAAATCTATCAGGCCTTTCATTTCCTTTTCTGCCATTTGGATCAATACGCGACCAGCTTCTGCCTTGGCGATATCCGGTAAGATTCATTACCCAACTTACCAACTTTGTAGTCCATCATTTCACTTAATATTTTTAAAATTAGCAAAAATCATGTTCTTAAATCATTGAAATTATTGGAAAAGTTGTTAACGAATTCCTAATAATCTCATAAGACAATACCTGACATTGTTTCAATGATCCTTTTGATGTCAATGCATAAGTTTTCTATTGTCCTTGTATTTCAATAGCTTTGTATTAGCCAAATAAACTGTTGTGATCCTACCAAAACCACCCCAAACCAACTAGTATCAATTGTATTTATATTATTAGACAATATATACATCCTCTACATGGATTTTAACATTTTTTTTTATGTCTGATTGTTGTTTTAAGACTTCCAAGAACATTACTCTAATTTCTGTGCTTTTTGTCAATATAAAATAACATCCAGATGATTCAAATTTCGACGTTTAGTTTCTGTACCCAAATTCATATTCAAAATGTCTAGAAATGACTAAATAATCAATAGTTGACGTAAAACATCTTTTAACGTAATCCTTCTTTGCATTATATCGAGTGATAAGAGAAATTCCGTTTACAATAATTTCCGTCTTTGAACCAATGAAAAACAGGGACAAATAACTCTGTCCATGCCGTGTATGTGTCTTCATTTGAAACAATTTCAGAAACAAACCGAGATATATAATGCACGTAGAAGCTTGCGCAGCTAGTTTTTTTTATACCAAAAGCTTTAGAGTGCTCATTCTTAATCATATTCCCTTGTTAAAATTCACAGGGCTAAAAATCATATTTTCCGTTAATAAATCTTGCACATACATTTATTAGGATCTTAGGTGGTTAGAGGTAAGGTGAACGTTGCCTATACCTGATTTAGTCGAGTTTGTAATGCCATAGAGATTCTGAATGTTTATTGATGGTAAAAATTTAAGACAGAATACGATTTGAGATGATTTTCTCTTTATCTTAACTGCTAAGCCGAGGCCTGCCAATAAACTTTGCAAGTTTACGTTGAAAGATCAAGGCTGTGATTCTAATCAAAAAATTCCAGAGATTTGAATGATTCTATTCCCCCACAACTATACCAACTGATCAAAGCGGATTTTTTAGACTTGGACAGCTACTTCCTAGCGAGTCAATTTCATTTTTGTATCGCAGACCTCTAGGGCAGACAGAATGGAGGTGAACGTTTAGCAAGTTTGAGCCTTGAACTAACATTATCTAGACAAGCAGAAGGGTGCCTTGCCGGGATGCGACCTTGTATGGGACAATCGCCCATGATAGCATCGCATTTTCGTTCAACCTAAAGTCAGTTAAGAGATGTGTCGGTGCATGCTTAAAAACCTCTAATACGGTTGTCAAAAAAAGTTAGGACAGCCAATACTTCATAAAACGATCTGATCGTATGGTTTATGGTTTTTCGATACCACCCCTCCAAATATTTTACCATATAATTGCCTAACATATGACTTAATCTGTATCTACGATAATCGTCTAGTTAGGTTTTTAAAAGAGGTTCTTTTTCTTAAATGTGTTTGACCCTCAGTTTTCTTCATAAAATCATTGATTTTTGGCTGATTGTAGAACGAATTTTTCCGAGTGCGAGTATCATTGTATCTTTTCAACATGTAATGCTAATTTTGAAATTGACCATTACCGTTCTTATATCTGATGCGAAATTTATTATGTACTATTTCACCAATTTATATCGAATTTATTCATTCACGAAACCGATTTTACTCCATTTACCACTCACCAACTACTACACTTGAGTTATCTATTAACAAATAGATTCATCCATGTGCTATTTTCAGAAGTGTGGACAAAGAATATGAAGAAATTGAAAAATAGACACGGTTAACAAAGAAACAGGGATTAAATATAGTTAGAATCATTTATTTGTTGTAATATAGGTTTTTAATGTCAATTTGGTTTTTCTGCAATTCAATTTGGGTTTTTCGTCAGATAAATTTAAGAAAATAATTAAATCCAAGTATGAAAAGAACTAAGGATTTTTTAATCTTCAATAATTTCGTTGTTTATAGACCGTCTCACGTAGCTTCTGATGTCGCGGTAGTAACCATCACAATCTTCTCGCGTCACCGTCGCTAGTCTTTGTGTCATGCATAAGAATGGATCGGACTCATTTTCGGGCCTACGGTTTTTTCCGTAACATTTCCACCTTGATAAAGCTCCTCAAAGAGGGTTTAGGAAGTGTGAATAGGAGGTAAATAGCAAATTTCGTGACCTTTCCTGTGAAAACAATCTACGATTGTTGAGAATTTGTGAAATCTGACATTGTCCATGATGACACTTCACCTTGAATTTGTTGAAGTGTTTGATTGAATGCGTCGAAAACAGTTTCAAATATACCCTAAAAAACATTCTCCTAAATATGGTCAGCTGTTGATTTCTCTGTGCACTAAACCGAATCTTTTCATCGCCAAGCAAAAAGATAGATTCTTATACCGGATGTGTGCTACTCTAAGATCCAGTGTAGTGCCTATTGACAATCGACCCTTTTTTCGTTTTCTTTAAATCATGAAAAAGGACTGCGATGGTTAGAATCGCAACCTGAAAACTTATAATAGAAAATTAAACCAGAGATCGTATTTTGTTTCATTTTTATTGACTAGATTGAACTGAGGAAAACAAATATTGAGCTGCATAAAAATTACCATGAGTTGCAATCCGCCGCTAGATAAATAACCCTCACAAATTGACCTAAAACTCTGTAAAACCAGAAATACTTTATTTTAGCATATGATGACAACCTCACAACCCTTCATAGAACTTAAATTGATGTATATGTTCAGAGGTTAAATCCTTTGAAGTAAAATAGATATTTTGAAAGATTTTAAAGCGTTCTAAAGTTTTATTCAATCTGGATTAATTCTTATTAAGTTATAAAATTGTCAAACAACTCATGTCCCTGCACTACATCCTTGAATCCTCAACCATCTATTACAGTAGAAGCCGACAAATTATCTTTGAACGGCTAGGTCTGGTTGTCATTTATTTGTTATTTTTCGACGATGCAATTCCTGAATTTTCTATCATTTTATGGGATTAGATGGGTTTCAAGATTTAGTTAACTACAGTCTTTCAAAGATTTATGCATTTTATTATTCGGGTTTACATTATCTGGTATACCTTTAACTGTATAAATTTATATTGGAGAACTCCCTTATAGTTTTAGCTGTTTTTTGGTAGAAATATATCAATTTAGCAGATAAATCATTCTTATAACGACCTTTAAACTCACGCACAATCTATTTGAAGCTTTTTGATGTGTTCAATTAAAGATAATCAAAAATTCGGTCGTTTGGGTTTTATTCTCAGTTTACTGCTGAATATTTTTCAAATTTTCTGTTTTAGCGCATGGCTATCATTCAAACTAAGAAACGAAAATTATAAATGTTACTAATAGTCAAAACTCAAGGAAAATTATTTTATGCCGAATAATAGAGAGTGCTTAAAAATAGACAAGATAGAAAATTCGACAGGGTTGAATGTATCGCCACCTGACATACAAATTTTCGTCTTAGGATATGCAGATGTTCTCATTTGTGGCACATGTCAACTCTGAGGACATTTTGACTTTCGTCTCATTATGTACTATTTCACCAATTTATATCGAATTTATTCATTCACGAAACCGATTTTACTCCATTTACCACTCACCAACTACTACACTTGAGTTATCTATTAACAAATAGATTCATCCATGTGCTATTTTCAGAAATGTGGACAAAGAATATGAAGAAATTGAAAAATAGACACGGTTAACAAAGAAACAGGGATTAAATATAGTTAGAATCATTTATTTGTTGTAATATAGGTTTTTAATGTCAATTTGGTTTTTCTGCAATTCAATTTGGGTTTTTCGTCAGATAAATTTAAGAAAATAATTAAATCCAAGTATGAAAAGAACTAAGGATTTTTTAATCTTCAATAATTTCGTTGTTTATAGACCGTCTCACGTAGCTTCTGATGTCGCGGTAGTAACCATCACAATCTTCTCGCGTCACCGTCGCTAGTCTTTGTGTCATGCATAAGAATGGATCGGACTCATTTTCGGGCCTACGGTTTTTTCCGTAACATTTCCACCTTGATAAAGCTCCACAAAGAGGGTTTAGGAAGTGTGAATAGGAGGTAAATAGCAAATTTCGTGACCTTTCCTGTGAAAACAATCTACGATTGTTGAGAATTTGTGAAATCTGACATTGTCCATGATGACACTTCACCTTGAATTTGTTGAAGTGTTTGATTGAATGCGTCGAAAACAGTTTCAAATATACCCTAAAAAACATTCTCCTAAATATGGTCAGCTGTTGATTTCTCTGTGCACTAAACCGAATCTTTTCATCGCCAAGCAAAAAGATAGATTCTTATACCGGATGTGTGCTACTCTAAGATCCAGTGTAGTGCCTATTGACAATCGACCCTTTTTTCGTTTTCTTTAAATCATGAAAAAGGACTGCGATGGTTAGAATCGCAACCTGAAAACTTATAATAGAAAATTAAACCAGAGATCGTATTTTGTTTCATTTTTATTGACTAGATTGAACTGAGGAAAACAAATATTGAGCTGCATAAAAATTACCATGAGTTGCAATCCGCCGCTAGATAAATAACCCTCACAAATTGACCTAAAACTCTGTAAAACCAGAAATACTTTATTTTAGCATATGATGACAACCTCACAACCCTTCATAGAACTTAAATTGATGTATATGTTCAGAGGTTAAATCCTTTGAAGTAAAATAGATATTTTGAAAGATTTTAAAGCGTTCTAAAGTTTTATTCAATCTGGATTAATTCTTATTAAGTTATAAAATTGTCAAACAACTCATGTCCCTGCACTACATCCTTGAATCCTCAACCATCTATTACAGTAGAAGCCGACAAATTATCTTTGAACGGCTAGGTCTGGTTGTCATTTATTTGTTATTTTTCGACGATGCAATTCCTGAATTTTCTATCATTTTATGGGATTAGATGGGTTTCAAGATTTAGTTAACTACAGTCTTTCAAAGATTTATGCATTTTATTATTCGGGTTTACATTATCTGGTATACCTTTAACTGTATAAATTTATATTGGAGAACTCCCTTATAGTTTTAGCTGTTTTTTGGTAGAAATATATCAATTTAGCAGATAAATCATTCTTATAACGACCTTTAAACTCACGCACAATCTATTTGAAGCTTTTTGATGTGTTCAATTAAAGATAATCAAAAATTCGGTCGTTTGGGTTTTATTCTCAGTTTACTGCTGAATATTTTTCAAATTTTCTGTTTTAGCGCATGGCTATCATTCAAACTAAGAAACGAAAATTATAAATGTTACTAATAGTCAAAACTCAAGGAAAATTATTTTATGCCGAATAATAGAGAGTGCTTAAAAATAGACAAGATAGAAAATTCGACAGGGTTGAATGTATCGCCACCTGACATACAAATTTTCGTCTTAGGATATGCAGATGTTCTCATTTGTGGCACATGTCAACTCTGAGGACATTTTGACTTTCGTCTCAAGACATCCGAAAGTTCTCAAATTTTCAACACAATTATAAACTGAGTTTACGAAAACAAGAAAAATAGCAAAACTTCTAGACTTGATCTAAAGAATGATGACTTTAATAGAAAAAAGTCCAGGTGAAAGTTACAAAAGAATTGTCACAAATTTCCCTGTCATTAAAACGACCCTGGCTAAAATACAGGAAAAATAAAGGGCCACTGGTGGAATAGAAGAAGGTAAAAGGTGAAGAGTAAAAAATTAAATTATATGAAATCCATGATTATCGAACTGATCAAGCTATCGAAGAAAAACCCGACCATAACTCTAAAATAAATAAAAATTCTATTGTCTTAATTATTTTGATAAACAATTATTGAGAAAATAAGATCGAGGGGTGTTTCAAAATGTTTGAATAACCGTGAAGTCTTATCGGAAGATTGTCAATTCTTGATATTTCCTTCTTATAATATAAACCTCCTCACTTCAAGAAACTCACGTAAAGTGTCAAGGATGGATTCTAGAATCCACAAGATTCGCATCAATGGCACTGAGGGAGAAACCATTTAGAATATTTTACTATAATTTTTGTGATCACTCAAATTTTATTTTTGGAAGTTTTGTATGTCCTGAGTCGAAAGTCAAAATGGCTTCAGAGGTGACATGCGCGAAAATGAGAGCTTCTGCATGCATTCATACCAATATTTGGGTGTCAAATTGTAGATATATTTCAGAAGAAAATTATATCAATAGAGAAGCCTGTGAATATGCTAAAAAATTGCGCCTAACGTTGCTAAGCTCTTGAGATGTTTGAGGCGCTGAAAAGACGTTATATAAACCTCCTTTAAATAAGATCATAGTTTTTTTGTTTTTATGACATTCGGTTACAAAAAAATATCCACCACATTTTTTAATCACGACAAATAAAGATTTGTGATACATATTCTCGACTATAAAAACGATAAGATTTCTCCAAAATCAAGAGGTAATCTTTTACAGGAGTACAGTTGGCTTGTAAATTCTAAGGGTAGAAACTCATACTACATTAATTGATAAAGAGGTTACTAAACATCCATAAACAGGCGCAGTCGTAAAGCATCAACGATCACCCGCTTCATTAACATCCTGATAGGACACGATTACTACAAATATTAGATAACAGAATAAATTTCTTTAATTCAATGTCTAACATTAGATTAATTGATTAAGATTAGTGAATTGAATACTGTGTAATTTGAGACGATCTTAAACTCCCAAAACAAAATTAGTAACAAATAAGACGAATTATTGGGTATAATAATTAAGAGAGTCCGAATGAATTCTTCATCGTTCACTAATTACTGTCTTGTTTGATAAATAATGTCGCTTTTTTATATATTATTTCAAAAAGAAACGAAGTTCTCAATAAGTTTAAGAGTTATGTTTGTCGGATAGATCCCCTGTAATTTTTCGAGGTACCCTGAATCACAAGGTTACAGAAACGATGAACTTAGTATATCATTTAAATAATATAACTTAGGTTGCAGGGTGTATAAGTTAATAAATATCGCGATAAAGACTATGGGCCAGCTTTGAGAATTCAGAAGCCCATGAATAATGTCAGAAGAGTGATTACAGTGCTTTGCATCCTCCATAATCGACTTTGCAAAATCAAAATCGTCTTTGCAAATTTAAAATCGACTTTGCATCATCTAAATCGACTTTGCAAACCAAAAACCGACTTTGCAAACCAAAAATCGACTTTGCAAAACAAAAATCGACTTTGCATAAGCTAAATCGACTTTTCAAATCATTTATCAACATTGCAAATGAGTTTGCGCTAAGTGAAATATTGAAACAAAAACTATTATAGCACAAAAATAATGTATTACAATGCTTTGATATAGCATTACTGTCCTTTGACGGTTCAAATAATGACTTATCCAAAAGAATAACGATATTTCCAGCCAAATGTGGAGCTCGACTTTGAGCATTAAAAGTACTCTCATGCAAATTCCAAACAAAAATCACGCATAATGGGGGTCTCGAGATATATGTGACCCTCTATATGCATATGTGTGAACTCTTACGTAATCTTTAATTTTTTGACTGTATTGCGGCAGACTTTTTGCGCCAAAAAAATTAATTTCAAAGCACATAGGAGATTCAATTATTATCCATAGAAATATTCTAATGTAACTTCCGAACCAAAATCATATTTTGGGTATTCGACTATAGTGGTTTCACCCTAAATCGCACAATTTACATTTATTCTTACTTATACGAAAACAACCGTGATTTATAACTAGAAATGACTCATTCCATTACTGGCTTAACCATTCGTTATGGTCACCCATAATTTTCCTTCTATTTAAATGGAACTCTAAGATTAAAAACAATACGGTCGGTAGAATTTGGTTTTGCGTATCAATTACAATCTTTTTATGGGTGGCGATATTGAAGCTCATAGTGGACGATAATGAACGGTAAAACCAGTAATGGGATGAGTCAATTCTAGTTATAAACCACGGATGTATTCTTATGAGTAAGAATTAATGTAAATTGTGCGATTTAGTGTGAAACCTCTGTAATCGAATACCCCAAATATGCGATTTTGGTTCTGAAGTTACATTAAAGTATTTTCATCAATAAAAATTAAAAAACTTAAATCCCTTTGAAATTAATTTTTTGTGGCGCCAAAAGTCTGCTACCATATCGTCAAAAAACTTAAAATTATGTAAAAGTTCGCGCATATGCACAAATCGGTTCTCATATATCTCAAGACCACCATTATGTGTTATTTTTTTGTGAATTTTCATTACGGTACTTTCAGTGGTCAATATCGAGCTCCACGTTTGGCTGGAAATATCATTATTCGTTTGGAAAAGTCCTTATTTGAACCGTCAAAGGACTTTAATGGAAAAAAAGCATTGTAATTAATAATTTTCGTGTTATGATAGTTTAATGTTTCTATATTTCACTTAGACCTAACTCATTTGCAATGTCGATAAATGATTTGCAAAGTCGATTTAGCTTGTGCAAACTCGATTATGGAGGATGCAAAGCACTGTAATAGAGCGCACACACATATAAGCTGCACCAGCTCAATTTTCAACGAATGTATATTTTTGTACATATAAAAGTCTATCTGATGTATAAGCGAGAAGGTTCCAATCTCGCGAAAAAATCTGCGACTAGTAGTTAGAATAGTGCGGTAAACGGTAACAATTCATATAAGCGCGAGTTTCAAATCTTTGAAAAAACCTCCATTTATAGTCTAGAGAGTACGGTACGCTGGTAGAGGCAGATGTATTTATTCCAGATAATCTAGAAAACAATTCTTTTGACAGAACGTTAAACCCGATCCCAGAAATATAAATATCGTATCTGTATCACAATTCAAAATATATAGATTTATTATGGTTACAACTAACTGTCAGCTTTTGAATATGAAAGTTGATCGCTACTTAATATATCTATTAGATTTTCACGAATAAACCATTTTGGTTCCATATAATATAATTCCAATACACTAAAGTAATTTTTGAATATCTTCGATATTTATTTGCTTTGATTTCATTGTTGGACAAATTCGGAGATCAAAAATATGTCAAATGGTATTTACTGTTTGCTAATTTTAGCTAACTGGCTCCAATATTTTCGTCTATTGACATGTAAAATTGATGACAAGACAAATTAAAAATATGGATTTATAATGTCAATATCGATACGGATACATTGAAAAAAATGGTAGATTAAAAACATTTTTGATTGTCGATATTTAAAAATACAGTCAAATCTAGTTAAATGAACACCCGTTAAATTCACAATCGGCCGAAGCAAATACAGTAATTCGGCTTTGCTTGCATTTAGCTATATATTGGTTTCAGATTACCGTACACTCCATGTACATGCGCGTTTATGTAGGGTCCTGAACGAGTGCACATAACCACAGTTGACCGTACTAAAAAAAATATTAAAAATTATTATTGAATAAAGGTTCCAATAAATTGAGAAAATCTGTTAATATTCAAGGAGTTAATGTTTATTTTTACAGTAATTTAACTACGTTTTATGATCAAGATAGAGTAAAATCCTGTTATGTGCAAATCATTTAAGTGCATGATCCCTCTAAATCCACAAAATTCCTGGGTCATGTAAGTTAGCTTCTGATGCAAATTTAGTTAAGTTATCTGAACTCTCCTTGGAATGCAAGTTAAATAATGGGCTGAAAGAAGTAAATTTAACATGATTTGACTGTTTATTATGTTTTTATTAATTTAATAAAAATTAAGCAAAACTCATTAATAATCTCAATTTAGTTGTATTTGTTTTTAAATTATACTTGAAAAGAATTGATGAAAACACGATATTTTCACAAAAAATAGCTTTTTATCAATATAAAATCTCTATAATGCTTGATAATTATGACAAATATTTACCATTAGTTTTGATCAGTGTTTTGGTTGAAAAACCTGTATGTAAATCTGTCATTCTGAACTTCTACAGAACATGTACTGGCTATGTTTGTATGATTGGAATTCAGCATGTAGTTATTTTATCGACAGGCTTTTACAAACCGGTACGATTGGAATGAATTTGGTTATACACAAATTTGTCAATCTGAAAAAGTTGACATTCAGCTTATGAGGACGAATTAGAGATGAAAGATAGGCTGTTCACTTAACCTAATTCGTCTATATAATAAAGAGACGACAAATATGTGATAATTAATAGGTTCAAGATTAAATGATAAATAGATGAGAAATGTTAGAGATTTGGGAACATCGAATAAAAAAAATTAGGTTCCATAAAATAAAAATGGTATGTATATTTTGCAAGAACGTTTGAGGATGTATTTGTAACTATAAATAAAAATTAAATAATGGTAAACGGGTTAAGACTCAGAGGTTTATTGTTTCAAAAAAATGAAGAGGCGATAAATATTTTTAAAACCTAGTTTTAATAATGTAAAAAATGATTTCCATCAAAATTGTCGATGTTTATCACCAAAATCTAAAACCTTGAAAAGATTCTGAGACAACGAGGCACAATAATTTTTTATACTAATATTTAATGAGTTAGAAATCGAAGGCGATATTTTTTTGGTAAAAAATCCACGAGTTCGAGATGAAAATTACCCGTAAACAAAAAAAAGCATAACTTGGAATGTCGTTGTCTATAGTAGATGTAAGATCCCATCTTTTCGTCTCAAATACACGTAAAATGTCAATGGTCTAACTTAATTTTACTTAATTCCTAGCCACGTGTTTTATTGATAATATCGACCGAAGATAATTGATAAATTGCTAAAATTTGATATCACAACATCCTGACTGTATTATGTGCCACAAACGCGAAAATCCTTTAGTTTTCAAGTGGATATTTTTAACATGGGCCATTCATGGATGTCTTACACTGTAAAACATTTTCATATCTATATATAGACGTTCTTGTAAAAGTATTTTTGATGACGTCAAAAAAAATTTGAGGTCAATATTGTACCTCAATTATCTGTTTCTGCAAATGTAAATTTCTATTACCCCAAGTTATTACCATACAAAAATCAGAAACAGAATTCGACCTTTAAGTTCATGCCTCAATCACATTCTTAAACGAAGGTTCTGGGTGCAGTTTCAATATATCTAAAATAGAGAACACCTACAGAACGTGTATAAAATATTATATAGAGATTATTGATCATCAAGTGTCGGATATTCCGACTGAATTCTTATGCACCAACTTTTTCCATTTTAAATGATGAAAAAATTCTCAAAAACATCATTTACACATTTAGATAACGAGATCGAAAAAACTTGATATATATGATATTACGTTGTTAAAAAAAAATCTTTGGATAGGGATGTGTTTTTTTTCGTTTTTACCTTGGAATTATACGAGTTTGAATCATTTTCAGTTAATCGCTAGTGAACTCTTCAGATACGTGGCTCGTAGTGCAGGTTTGTATCTCTTTTAATGACAAAACAACATTAGGGTATTAAATATAGAGTTTGTCCTTGGTTGTATACTATAGTGTCTGATTAAACTCAGGAGAAAATTTAATTGTCAAATATAAGCACATCAAAAAAAAAATCTTATATTTTCAGTTATTTTTAGATTTGTGTAGTGAAAGGCATTCATTATTGTCTGTCAAATATTTTTAACTTGTTTTAGCAAGCTCGAAAAAT
>JWZT01000877.1:41744-93958 GCA_000827895.1 Thelohanellus kitauei
ATTTTTCAGAAGGAATGATTATTGTACCGATGAAATGATTGAAGTATAGCTTGATTTGAAGTGTACCATCTGAGGACCAATGGTTTATTTGTATTCCCATTCAATTTGAATGTTCAGTAAAACAGCCTTAACATATTATAGATCTTTTGTAGGCCAGACATCAACCGTGGAAACAGACAATCCGAAATTTAATGCCACAAAGCATTACTGAACGGGCTGGTTGAGCTAGTTTAAGATTATGATCGAATTTATGGAAAAACGAACTGCTTTTTCCTTACTTTTGTAACGTCCTTAAAATATAAACTCAGTTACCCATAATTTCAAAAATGAAGGACCTAATAAGAAGCCATGGTACACAATTAGAAGTCAATTAATTATCAATCTACGATTTTTGACACCAAAAAATTGATAACAGTTTAAATTTTGTGGATCCAGAGACCTGGACTAATTTACTGACTATCGTGTCGATTCAGTGATATATTAAAGTAAAACCCCTTGATGTTTACACACGGTGTTCAAAGACGTTCACTAATCAATAATTATTGATGGAAGAGAATTGTAAATAGAATGGAAACTGCCCATTTGATTGTTTTTCAAATACTCATCAGAATATGGTATTTATATGTTGATTAAGTGATACATTTATTTACATTTGTAGTCTTTCAATGTTCCTCTGAGCAGCGCGCTGCTTAAATATGAAATAAATTACTCTGAAATTTCAGTTGGTTCGACGCAGAGAACAAAAGTGATAACCATAGGTGTATTTAAAAAATAAATTTTTCCATTAAAATGATTTGTTTGTTTTTTAAGGATATTAACTTGATCGAAAGGTCAAAATACACCCAAAAACTGTTTAAGCTACGGCCAATACTAAAATGGTATTCGAGACATCATTATAAAAGAAATTGTTGAAATATCTGAAATTAGTATTGAAGGATGTTAAAAGTGTTAGAGCCTAGCATACACAAAAGGATTTTAGTTCAAATTTTAACTATTAACAAAGTAAGAACATACATCCATCTAAAATTGTAATAAAAATAACTAGCAACGCATGCGCGTTTTAGAGATGTTAGTGTTCTATTCAGGATCATAAGAATTGTCTAAATACATCATCAATATTCTTATGATGACATAAGCATATGTAGTAAAATACGTCATCGAGAGGTGCATTATTCTGAAAGATGTCTAATCCATCAGATAAAATGAATTTAGCAGAGCAGAAACTGAAACTGGTTTTATCAACACGATATCTGATTATTTTGTTGTTTATTTTTTTTAATTCACAAAGAATGGAAGAGTTTTGAGAAATTTGTTGGTATATGCATGAGAAAAAAATGAACCACTACTTAACTCAATTCGTCTCTAGGTGCATGGTTAAAAAAGTCATGCCTCCTTGTTAACTCTTTAAAAGGCGATAGCTAAATTTGACATAAGTTTCTTTGATAATAATCTGCGCAAATAATAAGTAAATATTTTTGTAGATTAGCCGTGAATTTAGTATCTATATTCATCGCGCTTGTAAGGGCCATCAATGGGAACGCCAATATATTGGGCCTGCTCTAATGTTAGCGCAGTGAGCTTCCCGCCTAGTGCAACAAGATGGGCTTTTGCGATCTGTTCATCTAACTTTGATAAACATACGGCTTACCTTTTTCGGGAGGAGGTGAATACCCGCTTCATATTGTTTTGGTGAACTCCGGTATAATTCAATGGCTGCAAGGAGTGTGTTTGAAAACGTTACACTCATTATGAAACTTAGGTGTCCTTCTGCACAACACAGGTTCACCAGTCGTCCTTCAGCCAAAAGAATCACTGATTTTCCGCTCGCGAATGTATATTTATCCACCTGAGGTTTGATGCATGTATGAGACACTGCGTGTTTAACAATCCAATCAACGTCACACTCTGGATCATATTGCCCGATATTTCCAATAATCGCATGATCCTTCATTTTAGCAATGTGCTCGCCGGTCACTACTTGTATATGGGTTGTAGCTGTGATCACTATATCAGCGTCCGATATGACATCATCCAAAACAGCAACTTGATATCCTTCCATTGCAGCCTGTAATGCGAGAATTGGATCATGTTCTGTGATTATTACTCTAGCTCCATATCCACGAAGTGACTGGGCTACACCTTTGCCATTGTCAGTATAACCACAGACGACACAAAGTTTCCTGCAATTTGCACGTTAGTTGCCCTTTTAATTCCATCAACTAAAGATTCTCTGCATCCGTAAATATGATCGAATTTTGACTTGGTGGCAGATTGATGACAATCAATGACGGGGACCTTCAATTCGCCTTTTTGCAACAACTTGTACAGCTTCGTAATTCCAACAGTGTATTGTTCAACAATACCTTTGAGACCATCAAGCATTTCAGGATGTTTCTCATGCAAACGAGCGGCAATATAGCCTCCGTCCTCAATCAGCAGAGTCAAAGGACCATCTTTGAATTTCAACGTTTCTTCCTGGCACCACTCGAATTCTTCTTGTGTCTGTCCTTTCCATGCGAACACTGGAATTCCTGCCTTCGCAAGAGCTGCAGCTGCATCATCACATGTGGATAAAACATCACAAGAACACAACCTGACCTTGATAAGTTTATTTACAAACCTCTGCGCCACATTCAACTAGAGTCTCGATGAATACTGCCGTTTCGACCGTAACATGAGCACAAACTGCAATTCTAGCTTCTTTTAACACCTTATCTTTCGCGTATTCTTTCCTCAAATCCATCAAGCCTTTCATTTGAATTTCGGCTTCTTGGATCAATACGCGACCAGCTTCTGCTTTGGCGATATCGGCTAAAATTTATTACCCAACTCACCAACTTTGAAGTCCGTCATGTCACTGATTGCTTGAATAATATGCAAAAATCTTGTCCTTAAATAGTAGAAATTATTGGAAAAGTTGTTAAAAAATTCCTATTAATGTCATAAGACAAAACTTGACTTTGTACCAATGATCCTTTTGATGTCACTGCATAATCTTTCTCATGTTTGTTGTCTTTCTTTTACTTTAATTTAGCCAAATAAACTGCTTTAATCCTTCCAATCATGCCCTTTTAACCAAATAGTACCAATTGTATTTGTATTGTTACACAATAAATACATCCTCTACATGGATTTTTACATGTTTAAAATGTCTGGTTATTGTTTAAAAACTTCCAAGAACATGACTCTAATTTCTCTGCTTGTTATCACCAAAAAATAACACCAAGCTGATTCAAATTTCAAGCTTTAGTATTAGGATCAAAAGTCATATGGATTATGTATACTAATAAAAAAACTAATCCATATTTGATGTTAAACATCTTTAAACGTAATCCTGCACTACATAACATCGATCTATAACAGAAATTCCGTTTACAATCATTTGAGTTTTTTAACCAACGAAAAACAGCGAAAAAAGATCTCTATCCTAAGTCATGTCTCTGTCTTCAAGCGATTAAGTGTAGGATAAAACCGAGATTCAGCGTAGGTAGGAGCATGCGCTATTAGTATTATGCATGCCAAAAGCTTCAGATTGCTACCTTCTTACTCATATCTCTTTTCTAAAATTCCCAGAGCCAAAAATCACTTTTTCGTAAGCAAATCCTACACTTAGCTTTTAATATCTTATTTAGCTAGGGGTAAGCTAAACGTTTCCTATCCCTGATTTAGTAGAGAGTGTAACTATTTAGTGGTACTGGATGTTTACTGGTGATTACGATTTAAGATATAATACGACTTGAGTGGATTTTCTCTTTCTCTTCACGGCGAAGTCGAGGTCTGCCAATAAACTTTGTATATTAAGGGTGGAAGAACAAGGCCGTGATTCTAATCAAAAAACAACTAGAGACTTGAACGGGTCTATTCCCCACGACTATACCGATGAATTAAATGGAATTTTTTAAACTTGGACAGTTACTTCTCGGCGATCGAATGTCATTTGGGTATTGTAGCCCTGTAGGGCAGACAAAATGAGGGTGAATATTTAGCAAGTGAGAGCCTTGAACGACCGTAATCTACGTGCACAGACGAGTGTCGTGCCTTGATGCAACCCTGTATGAGACAATCGCTCATGGATAATGTAATATTCGCGGTCAACCAGATGTCAGTTCAGAGATATATCAGTGAAGGTTTTTAAACCTCAATCACCAATGTCAAAACGAGTTAGGTCAGCCAATACTTCGCAAAAAATCTGATCGCATAGTTTCGGGTAGGGGTCGACAACCTTTTTGACCCAAAGATCCAAATGTTATTCAAAAATCCATTTTCAACTTTTTAAAGACCCCCGACGCTTTTTTGATTTTTTACATATTTTAGTATAATTTTTATAAAAGGACTATGTATTCATTATAACATGGACAGATCGGATAATAAATTTACAAAAATGCTTTACAATGATCGTATTGATAGATATCTAATTATTAAGATCCATAAAAAATAATAATGTGTATCAATTTATTAATTTAGCATTGTCCTTACATCTAATTAAAAGGTTTGTTTAGTTTTGTGTATGTGCTGTTATTTTGAATTTTAGTCATAGTTTTAAATTTTAATCAATAAGCAGATATCTTGTTTTATTCTTTCAGAGGTTCATATTAGAAAAAAATACCTAACATTGATATGTGAATCCAAAAACTTACAAACACCAAATCTATTTTTTCAGCTGATTGGCTGATTTCGGGATTGATTTTCATACGTAAAAACTTATGATATGATCATTTTAGTGATATTTTTTATCTGACAAATTGTGATATGAATTAAGTTCGCATGAATGTTTCTCAAAAATTTTCAAATTGGTATTCAGGCGTTAAATTCTAGACTCAGTTATTATGTTATTTGAATCCAAAGATTTCATCTGAAAATATTCCACGTCAATATCAAATTGGAGAAAGCTTCAATATTATTACCGTGGTTACGGAAGGTATTTTAACAAAGAACTAAGGTCATTGTGCTTTTTCTGAATTGGTGAAAACTACATAAAAAAGCCTCCATTATATTCCATGTTGTCTTGAAATAAAAAAATGTAATTTGACGATTATTATTTTAGTAATTTATCAGCAGAATTCTAAAGTGAATCGAGGTTTATCTTTCAAAATCTTTAGAAAAAAGGAATAATTTCGTTTCATATACAGTAACTTATTCTAGCAAAGAAAAAACAGTGTTTCCTTTACTCTGTAGTTTTATGATTAATTTTATATATAGGGTTTCTTGATCAAATCCGTCACATTTTTATAACTCAAATTTAATCTATATTTTGGATAAAAAGAATAAATACTATTCTTTAAGTTCCTCTCCTAAGTAACATCTGCTGAATTTTAGCATATTATGGTGATAATTATCACAGTCAGAAGGTGTAGTTCTATTGAGGGACCTTCGATTTAATAAAATATATCCGTTTATGATCTAGATGACGCTGTTGTGACAGTTTTCTTCAATTTTGATAACAAATTCTCAATCAGGCTAAGGAATGCCGAGTAGGATAAAGGTATATTATCTTGTGGCCATTCGCTTGCAGTATGTTCGAAACCCCACTGGTTTTGTAGGACCTCACGTTGTCAATTATGAAAATACATCCCTGTATTCCACTGGAAAATAACTGTTCAAATATCTCCGATAAGTATACATAAAATGTGGTTCATTGAAGGAAAGTTATTGTTATACGAAGAGTGACAAGGGATATGCGTCCTTCAGATCCTAAAAAACCTATTTTATTAAATCGAAGGTCCCTCAAAAGAAACTGCACCTTCTGTCTTCAATGGCTATTGCCTAATTATGCTAAAATACCACAGTAGAGTATACGTAGGAGTAGCAATTAGCGAATATACGTAGAATTTATTTATTTAAAAAGTATTTCGTGATTAATATTTAATTTGAAAATTGCAACAAACGCCTTTTTCGAACTTGTTATTTTTTCGCCAAGTTCGTTTTAATTGACACAATTGTATCACATGGAAAATTATGGTTTCCATGCATTCAATTACAAAACCCAATATTCTTACCGAATGTTTTACATTTTGGAAGTATAAATCCTAGAATCTCTTCTTTACTACTGTAGATAAAATACATTGTAGAAAAAATAAATTTGCGCAGTATTATTTATGTTACAAGACCTATCCACGATTATTGTTAACCCAGAAACCAATTTACGATCTTCGACATGCAGGTTGGTTATATCCTTAAAAATTTTAATGGTTCTATATCTTACTATTTGAAGACAATGGCGACTCTGAAATATATTTAAATAACACTTTTATTCTTAAAATTTCGAGAAAGATCTTCAGAGTCATTACGAAAACAACTTTTTATGTATTAGTATTCTGTGTCTGGTTTGACAATCTTTACAAACAACGAAATAAGCAATATTGACAGAACATTGTATACAGTCGGCAACTGCAGAACATGATTTTTCTTGAATCTTCTGAAGCTCTTCATTTTCATAGTTTCTTGCGGCATCGTAAAGGTATTTATTTATGTATGATTTTTAGTTTTAAATTATCTCCCCAAATTTATTTTTGTGTTTTGTGAAAATTTTTCTTAGCGAGTTCCACATGTCGGAAAACCATATAGGTTTTAAATAAAACCATCGATCTTGGTCGATTCAAAGCGAAATTCACCATTCATGTTATTACTGATTATTTTCGTGCTCTACGCAGACGTATCCGATGTTTTAGAACAAAAAATATCTCTTTTTTAGTAAATAATCCTGATAAAAATTATTTTTTGTTGAATTACCGACATAATTACTTGTAGGATTTGAAGCTTAATGGACACATATGATTATCCTTTTATTACGACATATGATAAATTCTGATATTTGGACATAAGTCATCAAAACTCTTTATGAATTAAATTTACTTTAAAACAATTTACGCTATAAATTTATATACAAACTAAGTTGTCAATTTATACAACAAACTTAGCGATTATCACGTCCGGTCCTTGTTTGCATTGATAAATCAATATTCTTTGGATTTAAGTCCATAATTTGTGAAAAATCTGAGAAAAATGAGGACAATTGCTTTAGAGTAAAAGGAATTTACTCTTTTTCTCGATAGCGTTTGGGTTTACAAAGCAGGACGTTTGGGCGCAAGAGTATTTAGTCCAAATATGTTTTTCGAGCCTGCCTTTAGTCATTGTGGTTTGCTGCCATAGACCTAGTAAAAGAATTGTTATGGCCAACGTTTGAATCGTTTTTATATGGCGTAAAACCCTTCATTATTGTTGAAATATCCTTTAAGTTTACACAGTGTAATTTGAGTAAAAATGGGGTTGGACGTTTTGGCGCAGAGAATTTTATTGCACCTGCCTTAGATCTCTGGGACTTAACTAGCAATATATAGATAGATTATTTGCTTGTGCCACCTATTAGTTATGCCGTTTTATGATTAGAACCTCTCAATCATCGTTAAATCAAGTAAATGTTTTCGTGGTGATATTTTAGGTAAAATGATGTTTGAGGTTTAGACGCAGGGCATTTTAACGTTGCCTTTAAACTCAAAAGAGGTTTAGAGCACGAGATCTGTGTGAAGATTTATTGTCGCCACCATTATATGCAAATATTTTTGGGGCGAAACATTAAATAGTTATCATAACGCATTATGTATTTGAAAATGTGGTTTTTAATGGACATTTTCATAACAGTTTTTCATAGATCAATGGGCACGATTTATTTGCCATAATCACGCGCTTTAAATATATTATGGAAAAATAAAAAATTAAGGATCCTCTCAGCATAATTTAAAGATGCAAAACATTGATAACTTTGCGAAAATAATCAACTGAAACGTCTACAATAGTCAATGATGATATGCAGGCAATAAATATCTGAATAATTCAGCGTAATTTTGAGCCTGCAAATATGGTTTCTAAAACCTATATTAATTGTGGAGCACTGAGTTGTAGTCAAAAAAGTTTGATATTTGATTAGGTTAAGACGGAATTTCTCTACCTAGGTATCGAAATTCTATTACGAATGCCTCGCCAAAAAAATTGGTAATATGAGTTTTCGTCGGTTTATACTTGTACAACGACAAATTGAACAGATTTGTTCTATTAATAATTTTAATCATTTTTCTTAAATTATCAGTCTAAGAAATATTGTGATATTAAGGGTAAGTAAAAAAAACATAATCTTATACTAAAGAAACTAAAACAGGATATAGTTCACCTGTAATATATTTGGTTTTATGTGAAAGATGCAAACAAACTGAAAAATGTAGCATCCTTTAAGAATCTAACCAGTGATCGTTTTGATCCGTATATGGGTAACGCGCCTACTCATTAAATTTAATTAAAAAAGATTGTGTCTTACAACTTAACAATTTTCTAAATAGTATTTCACAGAAATATAGTAAACTAAATAAATTTATTAGAAAAAAATACACAATATATAGTAAAATCACTCGAATAATTAAATTTTAACTTAAAATTGTCGTTTAACCATATTTTATATTATTATTCAGATTTTTTATTATTTGATTAATAATTATTACTTATATAGTTTTGTAAAAAAAATAAATTCAGAAAAACTTTTCTAAAAGAATTTTTTTAACTACATAATAAAACTTGCATATACTGAGGTTATTTCAACTTAGATTAAAAGATTTAGTCTTAAAATGTTTGGCGTAAAACTAAAGACGAAACAATTAAAAGTTATACTATCTCGCCATAAACGTCCATTAAATAAAATAGCTGCGGAAAAACAATTATTTCTAAAACGCATGATGCCATTTAAACTTGAATTACATTTTGAAAATATTAAGCATTATATCTAAAATATTTTAGATTTTGCGCCATAAAATTCTACTTAAAATTTTCTCATAAAAATTTACCTAAAGTCAAATGGCTGCACTAGAAATCTGTGCGCATAAAACATCACCCTTGATTTTTACGAATATTACACATTCAAAATTTTAGCATGTTTTTCAGAATATCCCAGTGTTCCCGAAAAAAATCTTCACATACAAAGAATGATGGCAACATTAACTGCAAAACCAGATGCGTCAAACCTTAATGATGAAAAGTGGAGTCGTTTTACGCTCTGCGTCTAAACTTCACGTACCGCGGATTTATTATCATGGTTCAGACTTTAAGATATCATATCGATACCAGGTAAATTGGCTTCGGAGATATTTTACACCTCTCAATCAATGACAATAGTTTTTTTCTAGATATCTACTTTTAAAAGAAATGTCACATGCCATGGAACCAACTACATCATATCATGAATGTGGTTTTTTTGACAAATTAATTTTGATAATAACTTTGGGAATTGTGAAATGATTTTTGTTTCAAATATATAATTATGGGACATCAAAACAGGATGACTTTTATTTTGACGATTTATATTGATGTACTCTTAAAAAAATCTACATATCTCAGATATACAAATATGAAATTAAAAACCCTGTAAATAAATATCTTTGAAAGATTCATAAAGCCGTTAGTAAATTAAGATCACAACTATATTGAATACAAAAGTATTGTTTATTTCCATTGTTTAAATATTAAATAGATTTCTTAATTGTCTCAATAAAAAAAATTTATAAACACAGATCTCAGTAGTTTAGATGTCTAGAGTTTCACAGAGGTATATACCATAGAGCAGGCTCAAACCATGTTCGTAAATATTAAATTGTGATGTTTCTAACGACACTAACCTAAATATTAATAACTGCTTACCTCAACACATGAAAATATTTGAAAGAGCCAGGGGTTGCCGACCACTAGTGTATGGTATTTCTGAACCACCCCTCTCTTAATTAAAACATACAATTGCCTTACTTCTGACGTCATCTATATCTATTATCATCGTCGTTTAATCAGATTTTTAAAAAAAGGTTCTTTCCTTTAAATATGTTAGTCCTTCAGTTTTTTCAAAAAATCAATGATTTTATGCTGATTGTGGAGCGAAATGTATCATTTAATCTATTCAACAGGTTAAACTTTTTTTAAAGTATAGTATCTTCGCCGTTACGACTGAAGCGAAATTTTTTTACATACTAATTTATATTTAATTGTACATATACGCAATCGATTCTACATCATTTACCACTCATAAAATACTACACTTGAGTTCTCAAATAACAAATAGAGTCAACCTTTCTAATTTTCATCAATTTACGTACAGAATATGAAAAAACTGAAAAATAGACACTGTTAAAAAAGGGATTAAATACACTGTAAATCATTTATTTGTTGTAATAAAACCATAAATATTAGATTTCAGCCCATTATGGCCACTGACAACGTTTCATATAACTTAAATTGATGTATATCTTCAGAAGTATGGTCCTTTGAATTTAAAACGAATGACTTGAAAGTTTTTAAATCGTAACCAAATTATATTCCATCTGGAGTTATTCTTCATAAGGTATATAATTGTCTAACAACTCATCTCACTGCACAACATCCTTGAATCCCCAAATATCAACTACAGTAGACATCGATAAATTATCTTTGATTGGTTGGGTCTAGTTATCATTTATTTGTTGTTTTTGCACAATACACTTCCTAATTTTTTGATCATTTTTTAAGGGATAATATGGGTTGCAAGATTCAATTAACTTCAGCCAATTCAAAGAGATTTGCATATAATTATTCTGGTGTACTTTATTTGGTATACCTTTAACAGTAAAAATTTGTTTTGGAGAGCTCTCTTATATAATTATCTGTTTTTTGGTATAAATATATCTCATTAGCAGATTTATCACTCTTATAAGGGCCTTTAAACTAAGTGACATCATATGTGAAGGTTTTTTCTGTGTTTTAGTAAAAATTAATCGAAAATTACTTCGTTTCTTGGATTCTCAGACTATTGCTTAATTTTTAAATTTTTTGGTTTTGCATACAAATATCATCTAAACTAAGAAACGAAAATTATAAATGTTAATAATAGTGAAAACTTAAAGAGAATTATTTTTAGCTGAATAATAAGGATTTCTTAAAATTAGACATGATTGAGTGTTAACACCATTTGACATATAAATTTTCGTCTGAGGAAATCTTTTTTTCCTCTCAGGACAACCAAAATTTATCAAATATTATAACACTTAAAAATAAACCGAAATTACGAAAAATAGCAAAACTTCAAGACTTGACGTAAAGAATTATTAGTTATATCTAAAAAATCCAGGTGAAAGTTACACTAACGTAGCCGAAATTTTCCCCGTCAATAAAAGGACCCTGGCTAAGATAAGGAAAAATAAAGGGCCACTGACGAAATGGAAGAAAGTAAAGGGGAAACAATAAATGTAATTAAAGTATATGAAATCCATGAGATCGAATTGATCAAGTTGTTGTGGAAAACCAAACCATAACTCTAAAATTAATAAAAAATCTGTTATTTAAATCATTCGGATAAACAATAATTTTTAATACCAAATCAAAGGTTGTTTCAAAATGTTTGAATACTCGTGAAATCTAAACTGAAGAATGTCAATTCTTGATATGCCATTCTGATGATCCAAACCGTCTTACTTCAAATAACTCACGAAAAGTGTCAAAGATGGATTCGAGAATCCAGAAGATTCACACCAATGGCAGTGAAGAGCAAAACATTTAGAATATTTCCCTATAAATGTATTTTATCAATCAAATTATACTTTAAGAAATGTTGTATGTCCTGAGACGAAAGTCAAGATGTCCTCAGAGGCGACATGCGCGAAAGTGAGAACCTCTGCATGTGATCAGACAAAAATTTGTATGTCCAGTGGTGCAAATATATTTTATAAGAAAATTGTAGCAAAAAATAGCCTGTGATTACGCTAACGAATTGCGCACAACGAGGCTAAGCTCTTAAGACGTTTGCGGCTTCCAAAAGGCGTTATGGACGGCCTTTAATTCAGCGTATAGTTGTTTGGGTCTTTCGGTTACAAAATAATACCCGCCATATTTTTTTAATCCTGACAAACACAGATTCGTGATACATATTCACCACTATAACAACGATATGAGTTCTCCCAGATCAAGAAGCAAACATTTACGGGTGTACAGTTGGCTTGAAGATACTAAGAGTAGAAACTCATGTTATATTAATTCCTTAAGATGTTACATAGCCGATTCGCTATAGGGAAAATAATACAGTTTCGTTTGATTATGACGAAATTATCATCGTTCGCAAGTAGTTAGAAGGCGTGGTTTTTATCTCTGCTTCTAAGGATGAAGATCCAGATATTTCCTTTTATGCGGTTTTCACAATGTTTGGCAGTATCATAAAATGTTCACACGAAAAAGCCTTGTGATGCACTACCCACATCGATATATGTTTAAGATAATAGGAGAACTCTGAATATTATATTAAGTCCGATTTGTTAACTGTTGCCTCAGAGACGACTGTACTTGTTTATGAAGGCCACGTACCATAAATAAAATTGACCTTCACCCAGTATACTGACAGTAAAACTGCAACTGTGAAATTCTTTTCAAGGGAACGAGCTACATCCCGTCTAAAAAAAGAATATGCGTAAAGAATGTGTGGAAAAGACTTTGGTCATATCCTATGGAGGCTGAAAAAGAATACACAGCTGGTGCTGCATTTGAAATTTATGGAAGCATTGAAGATATAAGTAATGTGAAATTATATTTCGTTTTCAGTATTTTTGGCCGAAGCATAAATAACCCCGATTATTGTTGGCCATAACGACAAGACTCTCCCCTGTACGAAATGCTTGAGTTGCAAGATCAGGGACGTCTTTTACCCAAGGATGATTTTCGTTTAGAATTTCATCGATAGAATACTTAAAATATTAATTTTATCAGCTCAAATCCTTGATTTCGAATCTAGACATGCTCTATAATGTAAAACTTTAAGGATTCTATGAGACGGTATGCAAATAAACCAAAACCTTAAGTGGCAATAATTTGTGCAATTGTTAGATTTAACCATAAATTTCAGAACCTGCAGAGTAATGAGTGTTTCAAAACGTCTGATGTTTTTGTCTATCAACTTGGGGGATGATTATTTTTTTAAATTTGAACCATAGAACGGAAAGAGTCGAAAGTATACCAAGTGTACATTTGAATGGGCTGGGGTTGTTAATGTATTTGATTAAAGAATTCTGGCGGTATGATGGTTTGCCTTACTGTAATCGCAATTGTGAAACATGACAGTATATATTTCGCATCTAAATATTATAGGATTATTTTAACGATAATTCTGGATTTCTGAATAACATATGGGGTATATTTCGATTATATTAGTTTAGCCTGATATTGATAATTATTCAATGAAATAATTCCTGACATATGTGGTCATGAAATGCCCAAGCCGCCTGCGCTTGTTAATGGTTGACTGATTTACTAAGGCTGACTGCCCGGAAATAGGCTGAGGGGGAGGGCAGTCAAACCACAAACGGAAGGATGTCCTTGACCCATTTTAGTATCCCTTTAGCCGCATAATTCTGCATGATACTTTTTAAACGATTCGGTCGATTCGCATTTTCTACACCTCGACCGGCATTCGTGAACGCACTATGGGAGCTTTAGCCTGCCGTTTTCAAGCAGGCTGACCCGATAAACCCAATTTATTGGATTTATAAGGATATCTCGTGCATATGACACGAGATCTTACCTAGAGCCTTCCTGCACTTGGCATGATTTCGACGGGATAACACTGTATAGAGTAATTGAAACATGATTTTGTTTAGATCTGTGACGCTTTATGCATCTGCCAAATATTTAGAGATCTATTTGGCGAGGTATTTGATGTTGACCAGCCCTTTACGATTGAGAGGATGTGTCACTGTTGAGTATTTCAATTAAGATAATGACAGTTAAAACAAGCTCTCTCAGCTCCGATTAAATAGTCGTTAATTTATTCCACCTGACAGCCAAACTTGTTTCAGACCTGCGTCAGAAGTGGATGTAACTCTGAGGCATCTAATAACAGTGGCATATGGAAATCCCAATATATTAACAACTGTAAACTTTGTCACAATTTATCCTTTATTCATATTTTCATGCTATGATCATTATTTTCTCCAATGGGTGATAAGAGAGTGTTATTTTGTACATGGTGATCATAAAAATACATCAAGGAATAAAACAAATCATGTCAAAATTGATTTAGTCTCAAACCTTTGATTGTGGCATGTTATTCCTAAACTCTAAATATCAGGATCATAATGACCATGAACTTCTGTTCTCAATTTATGGCCAGGCAGAGGTAACGAACCTTCCAATCTCCTCAAACGGCCGAATATACATAAAATATAGCAGAATAACGATTACGGGCATCTTATAGAACCATCACGCTATCATTTATGATAAGGTGAAGGTCAGCCATTGTTTCATTATCGCTGTAAACTAGACACTCAATAATTTAAGTACCGTTTCATTTGGAGTCACTTCTCACTTCCAAATTATTTTGTAAATTTTGAATTAAAAGAATATTCTTTATGTTACACACAGCTTATGTGTCAAAACCCCAGAATTTTTACTTTCAGGCAGACATAAATTAAACTACTTTAGGTCAGCATTTTCCGGTATTAAATCTAGATACCACTTTCTATCTTCATTAAAGCAGAGTTTAAATTAAAACAAACGATAAATTTAGGATGCTAGATATCCTCTCTAACAAAATGAATCTTTCAAAAAAGAAAAAGTTTACTTTCGAATGACGGATTTTTAGTCCTTAGCTTTTTGGGATACATTCGAACCATTAATCAAACAATATTCCGATATTTTTATCAGGCACGAAATCTGAATAAACCGATAAAATTGATAACTTTAAGCTGTTGACATTCAATATGAATTCCTTTCCTTCAATACGGTCACAGAGATAGTTTTCCTGTCAAGATATAAGTGTAAAATATCTGTTGATAATACTCTTAGAAAATTGTTCCTATGCTTCGAAAAACTCTTCACAGTTCCCAGAATTCGCCTTGTTTATCGTTCTGCCACTCTAATAGATATATGTATATACCTATAGTATATCAATGAACTGTATTTTGAATGGCTAAATTCTTGACTTGACAAAACATGGTGCAACATTAGGGAGAGTAGAAAAATGATTTATTAAAATGGACGAGGGATTGACCAGCGTCGTAATTTTCGAGAATCTACTCAATATGATAAAATATCCCATTATAATTAAAACCTAAATAGGAAATTTAATTTACCGTGAAATTCGAAATGGGGTTTCAAATTGAATTTGGGGTGCGCAGACACTTCTAAAACTTATTTTACTATTAAAAAAACTCAAATCATATCGATTCACCGAATACAACTGCGCGAGATTCATTAAAAACAATATCAGAAAGTCTTAGCTCAGTAACACATGCGTGCCAGTATTTTAACTTATAAGGAATGCTGAAAAGAGGCTCAAGTATCATACACAAGGTTTTTTAATAAACTAACAGATTTTAAAACCATCACTAGTCACTCGATTAAAACATACGTTATTGACAGACTCAAATCATCAGAAATTCATTAATTTGTGAGTTTCAGTTTAAAAAATATAATAAATATGGATTAAAAAATGTTTCATTTTATTCTGTACAAATTTAGAATTAATGAGTGTTTCTAAATCTACAAGTATCAAGTGTTTTCACTGCTCATTCGGAATGCATTTAAATGGAATTATGTTTATCAAGATCCCGCCATAATACATTTCAGATATACCAACATTCGCATTATTAAATTCTAGGCATAAAAAGTGTTCACTATAACACTATTAAATTCAAACAAAAAAACAACGCATATTTCGTCAACAATCGGATATGATGTATTAAGTACATATAGGATCAGAATTTAATAATCGGGTTGAGTCGTAAAACTGCGCAAACCTTCAAATGGGATTCGAGAACACTGTCATATGTTTAAACCAGCAATAGATGACAATAAAAAGAAAATATTTTATATCATTCTATTCTAACATTCTTGTACACTTCCCGAATTAATTCACCCTCAAATGAAACTAGTCCTAAAAATAAGTTCCTGGCGATTATAAACGAATTAAGCGATCAAAGTTGCAAAAAAACACAATATATAAGGCGGTTAAGGTAAAGTTTTCATTATTTTAGAATATTTGTTTCAAAACAAAACAGTATGACGTGAAGGGGTATTGGTCACATTTTTGACATCCAGTGCTTCTCCGATGATGATTCTTCAAAAGATGTTGAATTAGGCTTTTGAGCTGTAGATTCAACAATAGACTTTAAGAAAACGTTGTGTTGCAGCTCTTTAAACATCGGTTTGAAGGCAACTAAACCCACTAAAATGTCTTCCTGTGGGGTTTTAATGATTGTATAATTATTTATTTGTTCTCTAACAATTTTGTGAATATCTGAGAGTATGTTAGCGCCTGATATTAAAAATATTTACCTTCGATTGACTTCCTCAACTGTTCATATTGATTCCTTAAATTCTCTAAGACGCACAAAACTTTGATGAAGATCTTCTGGATCTGTTCTTGGGGAAACATAATCTTGATAAAATGATTAGCGTCTTCGAACCTATACTCATCATATCCGGGGTTTAAGCGACAGTGATTCATATCTATGGACTCATTGATAACTTGAGTGGTGATCGCTTCAATATGACTCTCATTCAACGCTTAATTAATTATAATTTTACGTCGGTTTACGAAAACGTAAACTAACCTAACCCAAAAGTTTTCATACGTGCAGTTTAAATCTAGTGAAAATAAACCATACATCCTTTGAGGATCGCCTGTAAATTTATTTCTTCATGTCTACCAAAATGACGGACGTAATTTCTTTGGCAGAAACTTTCTCCAAGATCATAAAAACCAAATGTAGCAACCATTTCCAACTCTTGATCTATAATATAAAAAATCGATCACATGTATCTAGATAGCAACAACGAACAGTCGCCAGAGCGGCAAAGAATATTTCAAATAGGAACACTAGAATATCAAACATTAATAAGATGTTGGAAATCTTCGAAGATTCCCGACCACTCAAGTATTTTCAGTTTCGCCTAGACATTTAATCCATATCTCATTATCTAGAAAACCTAACTGTTTTCTTCTTAATGACATAATTGAGTGAACAATCTATATACCTCCTGTGCCTTTCGAATTAAAAAAAAACGCAATCCGCAACAGTTATGTCTTTCTCAGTGTACCTATTTTACTAAA
Organism: Thelohanellus kitauei; assembly: GCA_000827895.1. Lineage (NCBI taxonomy): Eukaryota > Metazoa > Cnidaria > Myxozoa > Bivalvulida > Myxobolidae > Thelohanellus > Thelohanellus kitauei. Next base: position 58,843 of record JWZT01000877.1, read on the forward strand.
CAAATCAAATCATGTGCTTGAAATTTCAGTAAACAGAGGAAATTCTATCTTTTTTTAAAATGAAAAATTAATTATAAAATATTGGTGTTTAAATATAAATCATTAAGTAGACAGAGGTATGGCATATTTTTATTAGTAATACCGAAAAAATAGATACACATAATTTCCCAAACTATCTGTATTGACAGTTAATTGGAAATATTCTAGATTTAATATCTACAGATTGGAGTTTAATCTGTTCCATGAAAACTTCAATCAAATTAAACAGTTAATTTATCGGTTTTACGTCCAAACTCGGACATTTAGAGGTTCAAATCACACATACGACATTCATAATATGACATCAATGGAGTCTGTGATAAAAGGGCCAGGTTTTCATAATTATAATTTTTCATCAACGCTGACGTATTTTTCAAAAATTTTATGATTGATTTTAACATAAACATCGCAGTTAATCGTAGATAGTCGGACAATAGTAAATATTACAGTTGTCTTCAAAGTTGTGGATCAAAAGGCAAAAGCTACGTTAGTATAAATTATTTTAAAATTGTTCCATTTTTTCAATTACGACACAAATGTTTAGCATAAATTATGATAATTATGCCAAACTTACCACCCTGCTTGCGCAGTCTCCGTAATTGTCATATTATGAATGTCTGTCTAATTTATAGTTCCACATGTCCTATCTAGGACGCAAAAACCGGTATTGGTTTTTGTTAAATTTTTATCAGCGCATGTATGCTTCAAGGTTCACTAATTATTAAATGAGCTTTAACTTTATCATAAATGTATGAAAGCATCCCAACAACTATAACCTCTAACATATTAAAACTACTAATAATCTTGAGACAAACACTTTCTCAAAGTAATTTCACAGATTTATTTATGGACTTTGAATCGATTGGTCTTTCAAAGTTTAATCCAATGAAATATTCCAAAATTACGATAAGTCACTGATTATAAAAGATCCATAGTTACGGCATTTTATCAACCAATTTTAAGCTTTAGAAAATACTGAATAAGTCATCAAATTTTATATAATGTGGAGGGGTTGCCTCTCATTCTTTATCTTATCTAGAATTTAACCGTACAAAATTAAATTGATAAACAGCTCGAGCTGTAAATTTTTACCTTGGTTCAAGTCTATAAGTGTTAGAAGGACAAACAAAGCTATTTTTAACGAAATCTGAAGTCTTATTACAGTGCTAGCCAATCACTTTTCATGATTAAAACTATTTTGCCTTTTAAAAATTTTTAAATTCTCCAATTTATTAAACAAAAATTAATGAATTACATATTTGAACACTTTTTATATGGTCAGAAAGGTAGATTTAAGAGTATGGAAAGAAGATCATTAAGCCGTTGATATAAAAATCTGATTACATCATTAGCATCCTTAACATCTTTCGAAAACATCTGTAGGGATGCCAAGATTGTTCTTTTACGTCCTAAAATTTCAAAAAAACCCCTCTTATTTTTTCACATATAGAATTTTTCACTGTCAAAGTTGACATTCTGTAAAACAAGAAAAGCTACCTTACAGCAGGGTCGAAAATTGACCTGTTCGTCTGATATTATTTGTAGGATTTTCTATGTTGAAGTCTGCTAAACAAAGATCAATTTAATGATAAACAAACGACACAAATTATGAATAGTGATTGATATTAATGATTTTGCTGACTTTGCAGGGTGATCTGAATTGATAAACGACAGTAATTGTGGACTGATTAATTCGAGACATCTACGAATCAAAAACTCTGTGAGGCATAAAAAGTCATAAGACAATTAATAGAGAAAGTATGAGTTCTGAGAGTCATATACAGTAATAAAGCAAGATTTTCTGTTGTTGAAATCGTTTGAAACCCATTTAACGATTATTTCATAATCTACGGTTAAAGAGATCCGACTTTCCGATCATCACACTCAAAGTTTCGGGCTATGCTTTTATTTTACAAATTAAATGATAAATATTTGACGGAATCTTGCTGTTAGGCATAATCCAATCTCAGTAAATGATTGCTCATACTCTACTCGTAAATCTAACTTCAAATTCTCAAAATTCTAAAGGATAGAATCTTTATAAATTAATTTTAATTTTAAAATAAAAACATACTCGGAACATTTTAGTGTCATCAGCGATAAGTCGGACATCTTCAACTAAAAATTATGCAAGTCAAAAGTGAGTCAAGCGACAAAGACAACCTCAAGCTTTCAAAAATTAGGGTTATATACGGTAAAAAATACATCTATGTGACAAATATTCCCTTAACTAAATCGACTACGCAATATCTCATGAGATAATATGGAAAATCTTTGGTGAATGGTGAAAATCAATTTAACAGAAAAGTGTTCAAGAAAATTACTTAGGTTAAAGTCTGCGAGTTGATTTGGTTTAGAGAAGTGTTAAATAACAAACTGCATCTTTTTTTGGTTATCATCGAATAAATCGCCAGAATGTCGAATGGCTAATTTCACAGTATTTAATCAATTACTTCTTTGATAAATGGGGAAATTTAACATCCAAAACGTTTAATTATTGTTATGCTATCATAACCAGTGTTAGCACTTTAATCGAGCACATACGGACAGCTGCCTACAATCCGGTCTGAATCCTTTTAAGAATGCTTTTCCAATTAATTAAGAGATAAAAAATATTTTTTGCTTTCGAAAACGTGCTTAGGTCAGTTTCATACCTTGCAGATAACAGGTTGATACAGCACTAATTAAATTACATATGTCGTTTCAGTGGATGAAAGTCGGATGCAATCAATTAAGAAAATGTTAGCTGATAAATAGGAGTTTATGTATGAATTCACATACTGAATTCGTATATTTAGCGCATGTCAAGTATAAATGAATACGATTAACAAAGATTATAACCAATCAATTAGTTAAAGCTAACGGCTTTTCATTAAAATCATGTATTAATAATTTTATCCCGCTTGTCATAATAAGTTAAACGTGTTGTTAAGTCTTAATTTTATGAAAAGTTGCTACGAATGGTTTCGATTCTCGACATCGTGATAAGATGATAGTAAATATTTAAAACTAAGTTAATACAGAAAACCACACTTTTAAGCGAACTTTTCCTAATATAACCCACATAAATCATTATTTAAGCCATTAGGATATATGTATGATCTAAGCTAATCTCGTCAATATCGTAACAACAACCCTTATAAATTACACGTTTTATATCAAAGGATCGGCATGCTCACATTAGGCGTGATACGATTAACATAATTTAAGCTAAAGATAATCAGGAATTTACTTTAACGACCAATCATATGTAATGTTTCCAGATCTAACCCTGTCCAAAGAAATATTATATTAAAAGCGGTGATTTCATATTTTCACGTTCATATTTCGATTGTTTCTTTTTTCTGATCGCAAAGATATGGGCATCTAAGCCAATAATCTAAAGCACGGGTACTCAACTTTTTTCACTTAAGAGCACATTCTATTAATCTGAAATTCTGGCTGGTGCCATTTGTTACAATGTTAATTTATATTTGATATTTTTCAATAATACACAAGGTATAAAAGTATATTAAAAATCAATTATAACATTTTTATTGATCACGGAGGTTAATATTTTTACCAAAATTGATTATATTACACGTCAATGTGATATTTGACACCGCATTCCATTTGCAATTTCTTCCAAATGTGCGCAGTATGATGAAATACCATGCTCCTAAGCAATTTTCAAGATTTTCATCACTCAGTCGAGACCGGTATTTTATATTTTGTGGTATTGATGTTTGAAAACAATGATTCTCACAAATATATGAAACCAAAAAACGACTTTATATTGTGTGATCAACTTTTCAAAAATGAAAATATATATATATATATCTGTTAACAATATTCCAAAAGTTTTCATCGGATACATTTAATTTTAAGGACAATGAGGTTTCGAGGATTCAATATTTCTAGATCCACTTCTTCTACTTTAACTAAACCAACCTTACAACTTCATTTGTCTATTTCTGATACATGTAGTTAACCGGTAAAAGGATTGACCAAAAAAAGTGACCAGTGGCTCAATGATATTCAACTGTTGAAATCGATTTTCAAAATGGTTTTTTTACGTAATTGAAGACTTGCCACAAATGCTGAAAAGTCAATAGCAGCGACAGATGCCAAATTTTGATATTTAAAGATGTACCAGTTTCTTCCTTTGAAGATGAGAAATCCAAAACCAGTTTGTCTATAAAAAAAGTTTACATTTGCAATATGATGTTTAATGTAAGTTTTTCTACCGCAGCCCTAAGTTAAAATATTCAAAGTTTCCATTTTTATCTTGATAAAATGCAAAATTCACAAGCCACGAAGATTTGGTTATTTCACCTGTAACATAAAAGGTGAGTCCTGACGCAATCGAACCGAACCCGCATCGATGCTGACACAGTGGACGCCTGACTGTACTACTCAGCTCTTCTACATCAGTAAGGGTATAGTATTTATATATCATTACATCAACAAAATATTGAATTTAAGAATTAAGGTAAATTTTGTTTCAATTAAATTGACAAATCTTGAAAGAGTTTTTCCCTTATCAGCCAAATAGATCATTGTGTCGTATGAGATCCCGTTATTCAGAATATTTTGAACAGATTATAAAAAGAACTGCTGTGAAGGGGCCCATCGTATAAAGTTCACTATAATAGTACAAACTTTCATACCGTGTCAAAAGAGGAATATCTTACAGCTCAAAACTTCCTGATGGATTATACAATGATAAGACATAAGGTTAGGAATTGATTCGTCTTTCTTGCAGTGAGCGTTAAATCCGTATACCTAACCAATGATTACTGGCTCTTCCTCACTGATTACGGCTGACAGATTGTGTTAAGGTATATGTATTTATTTTGCGTTTGTTTTAAGAATATTTTGTATATATCACGCCCTCCAGATGTTAATGCATTGATAAGCAATAATTTTGTCAATTCTGCTCTGGCTCTAAACTCACAAAATATCATTCCCACCATAACTGCTAACTGCGCCATGTCTGTTATATCATTTGAATCGTAAAATTGTAGTGAGAACTATTCAAACTTATCCAGATCTCTCTTTAATTGAATTTTGAGGTCTTTTGAAATGTTTTGAATTCTACTTATGACATAGCTATCCGACAACTGCAAGTCTTATTGGCTACACAATCTCACGTTATTTGGATAATTATTTTGAAGATGCAATCAGCACCAGTCAGAAAAGCTTCATTTAACAATTGTTCATAAAAGAAACGCTTTTTTTCTTTTAAAACATATGAGAAATTTTCAATTATATTACAGATATTGCCGATAAATCATTTTGGGACAGAAAGGATCAATTTAATTTGATGTATTTTCTTCTTTCTGAGTTCTGATTGAAGTGGATACCGTTTGTAACAAATGGTATTGGTTTTCTGGAAGTGAATCATAATAAGATAATGCCCATTGACTGCTCATATCATCCAGATATTTGGCCATATGGAAAGTACTAATACAAAGATTGTAGTTTTGGCTTATTTCTATAGTGCCTGAAGCTAGTAGACACAAGTGTAGACTAACTGTTAGATTACTGTGATTACTAACCTGATTTTGAACTATTTAAACGAAATATATTTCATATTTGTGTTTTACCATTCATTTAATTTAAAAATTGACTGTTTCAGTTTCAAATATCAGACACCAGATTTTACATTCAATTGTTTCCATTTTGATTTTTTAATCTTTTCCCAGATATCGCGCACGCGTCACTCATTGAACTTAAAATGAATGTAGTTACTTTTTCGTATTAAATGAACGTTTTTGTGAAAATTCTTTTGAACATCTAGATTAAATTCTTCGTTTTCTGTCAAGATTAAGGATACATTTATAAAAAAAAGATGACGCGCATGCGTTGGATGGAAACGATTGTGTAAAATCCTGTACATTTAAACACCCTGTATCGATTAAATCAATTTGTAACATTTTCTTCGAATTTTCTTGGGGTGCTGCGGGTGTCTAAAAAACGATTCGCTCTCGCCATAGCGCCCGCGAGCACATAGATGAGTTCCCCTGATCTAAGGCTCTGGCGATCAGCCGCTTGTTGGATATAATGGCTGTCAGCACGGCACTTTTTATCGTATTTGAATTGGTAGAATAGTATAGCGATATTAAATTATTTTTAAACATAATGAAAAGCTTCATTACGAGGTAGTCGTAGGTAATTAAATTATGAAAACACATGCGCGTAAGCTCAATTGTTTAGTGAATGTTCCTTACCCGATTGTGCGTTTTGTTTCTGATTGCCCTAGAATTAAGGCATTCTGACGCGATTGCCATCAAAGTGGAAATGACCAGTAAATCATGAATGAAAACGTAGTGGACAAAGCTTTCAAAAATCTTGAATGCTTACACCTTAAGCATATCGGAATTTGCCGAGGAGACGTAGATACCCATTACGTTAATCAATGCGCAACTTCTTCGTTGAGAGCTGAAGAGCAGGTATGGTTTTGTTAACTTAGATCCCTCCTGAGCAAATGAAAATATGTTTGGATACGTTCATATCTGAAAGAGGTATAGGTTAAAAATTAAAGACTCCCTCTCTAACTGGAACGATGATGTACTTTCAGAAATGTCACGACGAATCAACAATGGTTTTCCACTTAACCATGGGTGGTTTAACAGTTTGAAAAAAGTTATTACCTCGATCGCAGCGATTCGTGATGTTAAGGAACATCAGTATTTTCTATTGTACTGCTCTGTCGAAAAGGCTTGTGATCATTATTTAAAAGTATTATACTCGTTTAAAGGCACTTTATTAATTTTTTTAGATTGTTACGAATCAATTAAATCGCTGGTGAAACAAGCCAAGGGTGGTGACAAAGATTTAATCAAAACTGCCAAAAAAGATTCTCTAAAACGCAAAAGGATGCTTGCCCTCACGATAATGAGTTTGTTGTACGAAGACAGACGAAATGCCAATGACCATATGACTATTTTCTTGGAACTTCCAATAACATTCGGATTGGTGCCTATAGACATTGTTTCAAAAACTATAGCCAAATTCATTAACATGTACGCTAGATTTCTTGAAACTACTCATGGTAATCTGAGACTCGCAGTGCAAGGAGGTATATATGTGATATGACCATTTTTCGACACTCTGAATCATTCGTACATTTATAACAATAGACCTTTTTATCACTATATAGCTACGTTCTAGAAGAGCTTAGTTGTCAATACCAAACCATCTCGTATTTAAGTTAGCCTTATGGGTATTTTTAATGATTTATTTTACTTGGTGACAACTCCACAGTGTTTCAAAGAATTTGATGATACCTAAATGGGTTTTTTTAGGCAACGTGCTCCTTTTTGAAACTTTTAATCTTCAAGCATCTAATGATAGTAGTTCGTCTAGGTTGAGTCCTCAATTTATAAAACGTGGATTTTAAGAAAACTTTTGAAAAAATATCAGGTTATTTTTAGTTGAAAAGCGGCACTGTCTCAAATAGCTACTTGTCAGTTAAGATAATGGTTTGCATTGAATAAGATAACCCGCTTATTTTGTAAGTTTAGTAAGTTAATATTCCCATGCTGAACCTCAAGTTGAATATTTGTGATTACCTAATTGATGATTCAAGGACGGCGCGGAATAGTGTTCATTAATTAAAAAGGATGTTCTTAATTCACGTCAAAACATCTCACCCTAAATACTACTGTTCTTCCCATCTCCTTATTCTTCAGCTAATAATTTCTCCATCGATTCCATGGATTTGTGTAAAGCTCAATAATTCATGAGCTACTATTTTATCCTCCTTGTGTTATATTTCCATGATTTACATCACGCTATTTCCCTAAGTTAGTTCACCACTCTTTTGAGTGCTAAAATGAATGCATTTGCCTAAACCAACGTTACAATATTGTTGAACAAACTTTCAACGGTAATTTATAAAAATCTTATCGATATCATAACTGCTTGATAAAATATTTAAAAGTTGAATTTTATATACTCCATTTACAATTATCGATATTTGAAACTTAATTAACCAGCATCATATCGCTTCTTGTGATCAATGAATTCCATATATTTAATTATTAAATGCCATTACTAGTCATTTCTCAGAAACATCTTTTTATTTTATGATTACCTCACATGAAGGATGATTTTGAATAGGGTTTATATACCAAATTTTTACATTGTTTGAGACGAGGCTCACTATTTATTGAGATTGGCAGAACCAAACCATTTATCGATCTCTTATCATGACTAAGATGTATTAAAGGTTATATTTTATTGTTTTGAGATACAATACCGTCTTATTTTGAATATAAAGTCATTTATAGTACTAGGATACCAAAAACTCTCTTAAGCCTTGATCGTGCATTCCATTTTATGATTTGAAAACTTTTTGAAATTACAGATGGAATAATCAGGACCCAAAATTTAGTAGCTGCAATTTTAGAGTGAATCGTTTAATTTAGTTTTGGTGAAACATATAAAAATCTGTTAAGGCCAAACTCTAACAAAAAACGTATTTTTGATGTTAAATAACTCTGATTGTTTAAATAGTTTAGAATCAATATGAGAAAGTTGTTGATTTGCCCTTTTGAGTTATCTAAAGTATTCAAGATGGGGTTTCACAACTTTCTGTGTCTGTCTACAAATGTGCCATTAATCATATCAAAAGCTCGTAATATTACCATTTTATCATTAAGACAGTCAATATATTCATATTTCTAATTTTCAGAACCACTAGCGCTCGAAGGCGATCCTCTGATGAGCCTGATCAACAAGGCTGAATTAACACCCAATGACATACATCATGCACCAACTGCCTCGGAGATGAAGCCTTTGATTGTAATACCACTTTATTCAGACTTAGATGTTTTTGTATGTCGTGATTTTGGTTGTCCTGCCAATCACGTTATCACTGTCACTGACGATATATAGTTGTCGTTACAGCCGTAACCGTTCTTTCATAATTGTAACGATTTAAAAGCAGATGGAACTAATTTAATAATATAATCGTTAAAGTTTAATTTACAGAATTTTGATCGTTTTTTTACATATCCTGCCTATTCGGATAAACGTAGATACGACATTTGAATTAATTGCAATAGTTTCCCCAAAAAGGCACCTATGTTTAATTTTGCAAAAAAAGGGCTGTTCGTTCTTCAATAATATATGAAATATAAAATAGAGGCATTCAAGACTGTACATCGGCTTTGCAATTATATCCGTGAACCATGATGATATTTTTCTTGAATCTTAATATTCTTTGTTTGTATTAACGATATTGTAACACGCATGAGCTCAATTTGCCACCCATATTTTCGCTGAATCTCAGTGACATCAAAAAGAGGAAAAATACACAGCCAATATGATTAGAAAGACCCCGAATATCGACACAAATAACCATGACGATTTGAAATGTGCGATAAATATCATCTAGGTTTTGATTGAAAAATATGGTTATCATTTACTATCATCCATAAATCACGTAATTCGTATTCTCTAATGTATCAGAAAAGTGCGTGTAGGGAAAGAAAATCACACACATTCTAGAATTTTCTCAAATGATCAAGAATCCTACTGAGTTGACATGTTCACATGAAAATCACCTCTTTTGTAATCTTCTTCGCATTTTATAACCTGTTTTTCTGATTATATGGCTTCGCTGAATCCCTATAAGCCAGTGAGAAAAGCTAACTATTAGTCTAAACTAGAGTTTTAATCACAAACTTGATTAGACCCGCTTTTCACTATCCAGGGGATGTCCAATCCACTGGAAGCAGGCTCTTTAGGAGCGCCCTACGCATAGATGCAAATGTGATATTCAGATCGCTCCCATCGAATCAGACTTAACTACATTAACCACTGCGGATCATGAAGCCCTGCTTGCCTTCAGGGTACTTGGACACACTTATCGATTCTTCGAAGGCGCTTGGCTGACTGCATCGGTCTTTACTACGCTTAAGACACACGTCAGCTGTTGCGGTAGAGCCACGAATTGTTGAACTTGAGCTTAACCAACTCTGACTTAAGATCAAAGTTGGTTGAAACTTCATCACTGTCTCAACTGACGCAGAAATGAGGAACCGAAATAGGGTTTTGTGCTCATTAAACTGAGAGCGTATGAAACTTCATCAGGAGCTACAGAGTCATTCACACCGCTAACCGCATCAAGATTACCTTCAGCTTACAGACTAGAGGAACTTCCAAGGCTCTATGGTGCTGGAGCTTGACTCTCGAATGGACGGGTTCGAGGAGGAGCGATAAAATCGCAAAACCTCGTTGATCGAGCAACGACCAGAGAAGAGCAACTTTCTAAAAAAAGAAATTGCTCAGCTCGAACCCAAAAAGAGTTCACTTCGGAAGTATGGAGTCGAGATCGAGTATCGGGCTAATTAAACTGAGAAAGTATTAAACTTCCTCAGGAGCTCCAGAAACGGCCGAATCGCCAACCGCAACAGAGTTGCCCTGGTATAGGGGCTCAATAAGCATTGTGGTAGTGGAGCTGGACTCTCCAATTGACGGGTTCGAGGTGGGCGATAAAATCGGAAACCATCCGTTCGAGCCAAGACCTGCGAAGAGCAAATTTTTGACAAAACGAAATCGCTCAACTCTAACCCCAATCGAGTTCACCCAGGAAGTGTGGGGCCGAGATCGGGTTTCCGGGTGGTTAAAAAGAGAAACCATAAAACTTCATCAGGAACTGCAGAAACAGCAGAATCGCCAGCCTCAAGAGAGTTTTCAATTAGATGGGATCCAGAAGCTCTATGGGGCTTGAGCTAGACTCTCAAATGGACCGGTTCGAGGTACGGAGATAAAATCGCAAACCATCTGTGTCTATCTGCGACCAGATAGGAGCATTGCCCTGGTATAGGGGCTCAATAAGCATTGTGGTAGTGGAGCTGGACTCTCCAATTGACGGGTTCGAGGTGGGCGATAAAATCGGAAACCATCCGTTCGAGCCAAGACCTGCGAAGAGCAAATTTTTGACAAAACGAAATCGCTCAACTCTAACCCCAATCGAGTTCACCCAGGAAGTGTGGGGCCGAGATCGGGTTTCCGGGTGGTTAAAAAGAGAAACCATAAAACTTCATCAGGAACTGCAGAAACAGCAGAATCGCCAGCCTCAAGAGAGTTTTCAATTAGATGGGATCCAGAAGCTCTATGGGGCTTGAGCTAGACTCTCAAATGGACCGGTTCGAGGTACGGAGATAAAATCGCAAACCATCTGTGTCTATCTGCGACCAGATAGGAGCAAATTTCTACAAAAAGAAAATGCTCAACTGCAAAAAACCCCATAGAGATGGGCAATATAGCGATCAGTCTCGAAGTTAATTATCTGAGATTTCAAGGAGAGAGCCCATGAACCCTCTACGATAGCTGCTAAGTTCCCACTAGTTAGCTGCACCAGAGAGAAAGAATTCATTTCCTCGTTCCTCAGAGGCTCAGTCAGCTCTGAAGTGGGCGCATCGAACGAGTAGGCTAAATGCATCTCGCTCCTAAGGGCGAGGGGGGGGATATATATGTATATCATGCTACGACATACCCTCAGACGGAGATTGACCACCAGAGGCTCAGGGTTCATGGTTGTTGCCTAGGCCCCTAAACTTTGCAAATGTTGGCGGCCCGGAATCGCGATAATCAAATCATAATAGATAAACAAATTGTACGTAAAATCGATCATATAGATCTCAGAAACCTGTTACGAATCGCGAGATTTTGAAAACTTGAGCTGTCAGTGCCAATTCGCTATCTGATTTACGATATGCGACCCTTTCTTGTTTTCGTCCTCTTCAACTAAAGCGCAGTGTTTCTCAATATCTTGTTAGGTCACGCCCTGTGTTTGATCAAAACATAGATCATTGTCAGCTTTTAAGGACTTATTTTGTTATTTATACGTATTCTAAATTAGTTTATGACAGAGCTTACTGCAAAATTTACCATGAAACTGCATTTTTTAATTACTTACCATCACTAATTGGCCACTTTGATGTTTGTTTAGGCATACCAATAACGATCTTACCTTGTTTCACTGTGTTCTTACCGTTTTTGAGTTAAATATATATTACGATTCTTATTTCGGTTCATTCACTGTCGTTGATCCTTGTTGAATGGTAGAATGTTTTCACACTTCTGTTTGTTTTTTAAATTATAAATCTCTGAAGATAATTAGAGAAAACTGAATTATATGAAATAGAAAATTTTGTTACAATATATCAGCACGAAAATGAACTAAAGCTGCCGACTCGTCGTCAGTATGATTTTTCAGCACTATAAATAATCTAAAAAAACTGGCGAAATGAAGAATACGAAGGGGCCTATCTGTAATCAATCACAAAAATCTAGTGATTTACCATAGACTTGTCGATGTAATTTTTTTATGGATCTACAATAAGGGTAAGTATGAGGTGAATAAACCAAAACATTATTCCCTTTATATTCTGGTTTATGAAAGAAGATCATGCAAACCAAGAAAATTAAATGAAATGTTTATACTTGTCAGCCATATTCCTTTTTGATTATTTTCACGCTTTTAGGCATACCCTAAGCCGGCGACATAATTTTGTTACTTAGTAAAAATGGATAAAAGTTTAATTCAAGAATGCGAATAAGAAATTGATCTCATTCATTAGAGAATCGCCAACAAAATGGCGGTAAATTATCTCGGCAACGGAATGAACAAACCAAGTTATCTGGGTTAATGAAACAGGATTAAATATACATTCAAACCGGCTTGGACATAGGAATCCTATGGAAAACGTAACCTGGAAAGGGACAGCTAAAATTTGTGATTCTGATGTCCGATGTGGGCATCCATTCTTAAACATCTTGTAAAATTATATCAATCCAAGGGACTCAGCGTTTCCATTATTTATTTAATCTTTTTAATGTTTTTTATTTTTGATTTATGTTTCATTTCAAAAGTACTCAAATCAGTCTATCATATTATGTGAGACTCAAACCATCAGCTGCATATATAAGCATTATTCACACAGCCCTTTAATTATTAGATGGTTTCCATATTTTTGTTTATTCATTTTAGTTATTGAAATTTCGCATACTATAAGTCATTTTTGTAAGGTTTCTAATTTCGAGATTTATAATATGAGGCTCTTTTTGATATTCAATAATAGAAGTAATTTCTAATACCATATCGATACCAAAAAAACATTCAACCACAATTATGAGTTCCAGATATCACTTATAGTGTGGTTTTTAAATGTTGAGAGGCAGACGATGTCATTTGATTGATGTTCCACAACAATATGTTAACTCTTTAGCATCAAATGTTAAGGCAGTTGAAATATTTGAATGTATTTTAGAACCACTTATTGCTGTGAAAAACACAAAACCGTTGTAATAAATTGTTCAAATAAAATGGATTTGAAGTATAGAATTGAGAGAAATGTGGTTTCACTCTTTCTAGTTCTAAAAAATCAACAAGATTTTGAAGTTAAGCACCAGGAAATAAACAAAAGTTCCCTCAAAATTAAAAATCTTGTTTCAAAAATTCTTTGGGAAATACTGCAAACCCTGTCTATTATTCGGCCGAAAACAATTTTTCATTTAACTTTGACTAGGAGTAATAGTTCGTAATTATCGTTTTTACATCATGCAACAAGCGTAGAGTAATGGATTAAATCCAAAATTAAATGTTAGCATTTGGATTAAAAGAAGTAAAAAATTTTCGAGAATCTTTAATACGTTGTTTCTAATTATGGAATCGAATATTCATTACCTATAGGTGAGATTTTATACAACTTATAGAATTAAATCGTTAAATTTTAATGTCAAAACACCTAAAACTGAACATATTCATTTGTAAAAGCTTTTTGAAACGTTTATTAATGCGCAAAATGAACTGAAATCTTAATTTTTCTGTTATTTTGCTAAAAATTAATGGGTTATTTGCATTTAAAAACCATTTTTTGAAAACTCATGTATATTTTTAAGTTTTTATCGAATCCTGCCCCAAATGACTGAAAACTAGACACGGTTAACTGTATTTATATCACATATATAAGTAGATTTTCTTCAAGAAACGGCATTAAATAACAGGTTGTGAGATCAAATTATAATGCAAACAAGTTAAATACTAAAATGAAATCGCGTTAAAATTTGGCTTATTATAAACTCTGTAAATATTAGATTTTCATATACGATAAAAATTATGAAAAATATCAAGAAATATATGGATTAACTGAATTATAAGAAAACAGTCTATCGGCAGGAAATTAATAAAGTACTGAATGGATGTAGAGGCTTAAAAAATAACAGAATTAAAATGCTAGATGGGAACTTAGTTGACAATAATTGTGATATTTTAATATTATAATAAATGTTTTGGGTTTGAAATTACATCTTTTGACATTCAATTTTGCCAGAAAAATATAAATGAATTAATCAAGAAAATATATAATTTTTAGAGAGTTCAGGTATTCTTCAAGACTTTGAATGGATCTTCAAAATATATTTTGACTACTTTATAAATAAAAATTCTATTCTTTTAAACATCAGCTTTTAAAATGTATGAAAGAGTATGAAAGCATCTCCTTCATGGGAAGAAGATGATTAATTGACTATATAAACATGATTTTGTGCCGTTTTATACAGGAAGATTGTCAAGGATAGGTACGATCGGCTCTCAGACATTTATGATATTCATTTCAAAGACTTTACATCTAACTAAGATCAATTCCAATTATTTATATTTAGTTTTAATGAATTTAGATAATACTGGCCACATTAAAATTTTCGATATTTTCCAACGCCTGCATTAAGGCGAAATTTGACTAAAAAAAGGTGTAAAATATTTAATTATTTTACTTTTCTTCCACGATGTTAACCATATTTGTACACAAAATGTGACATAATAGACAATAAGCAATTTTCTGCAAAATTCATTATTTATCTGCACCCCTGTTCAATATAAATATGATCATGGGACAGAGAAATATGTTCCATTGCCAACCCTGCCACTTCTCGACAAAGTGTACCTATACGCTTCCTCGTGGGCCGATTTTTTTATAATAACAATCAATCAACATAATCGGCTCGACGTTTCAAAAATTTTGTAAAATAAACAAAAAAATGTTCTTATTTATACGCTGGAAAAACAAAGTGTATTGATTCTCGTATCCATCAATTGGATCCTTTTTGCGATATTCGCTTTAACTTTGTGGCAATCGATGATTGAAAAAAGTTGGCATCCGAAATAGCCACACCAGGCCTTGCAATATTCATCCTTATCCAAAAAATATCTCTATTTTATTCAGCCATCTAGAATAGGTTACAGAAATGCTATTTCGTTACCCCTTAATTTAATGACATGACTAATCTCTTTGTAATGATGGAATAGAATATGAACCATTACAAATGCCATAGATTGAGTGTTTTTTGTTGAGCGGAGAATTTCTTGACGAATCAATCCACTTTTTAATATAATTGTGTCAGGGCTAGCATACCAGATAATTTGCCCTTCGTTCTACGTCCCTGCTAATTCAACACTTCTAATAACCAACAAATCGAATTGTTTTGTGTTGAAAAAATGGGTTTAAACGGTTCAAATGATCCCTGAAAAGTAATATGATTAAGAGATCTAGAAAAAGTTTTGTGGAACATTTATCTCAGCTGATGAATGAGATAAAGCTATTTTTTCGAAAAGGAAAGTGATTAAAAAGCGTAATTTATCCATTCAAGATTCTAACAATTATGCAATCAACTATTGGCGAGACTTCAAGTCAAATATCGGAATAAGATTTACACTAGATGGATCCGAGAATCAACGAGATTTACCTCCTAAGCGTTGCAAAGAAGAAATTTTTATTAAATTGAAATAATTTTGAAAAAATGCTCTTTATGCGAATTCATTTTGATTATAATAAAATCAGCTTTCTGAGTGAGCACGAATACACATTTGGTCAGGAGGGAAGTAAAATTAGGAAATGGTGAGCTAATTGATGTTCATTAACATAATGTATTAATAATTTGATCCTGCCTGTAGTAATAAGTTTAAAGGTGTTGTTCCAGCTAAATTTCATCAATAGTTGATAAGTAATGATCCGGATCGTTGAGTTCGTGATACGACGATAGTAAATATGAAAAGCGTAATTAATATAGAAAACATAATTTTAAGCTAACTAATCCCAACAATACAAAAATAAATCAATATTTTTGCATTTATGATTGCGTATGACAAAAGCTTATCCCGTCAATATGGATACAATAACCCTCATACACTACCCCTGTATTATATCAGAGAATCGGCATGCTCACATTAGGCGTGACATAATCAACGTAACTAATACTAAAGATATACGGGTATTTTCTTTAACGACCAATTAGATGTAATGTTTTTGATCTAACCCTGTAAAAAGAAATATTAGTATTAAAAGGGCTGATTTCACATTTTCACGTTCGTATTTCGATTATTTATTTTTGTTGATGGCAAAGTTATGCTTATCTACATCAATAATATGAGGCGTTGGCCATTAACTGCTAATTCGAGATAGGCGTTGTCAATCACCACACTTTTTAACGTATTCTAATGGACAGAATTGGATAACGATTTTTGATTAGTATTGACAAAAATGAGCTACTCTATTACTAGGCGGTCATACGGTATTAAATTACCCCGCACATCTGCGCATTTGTTCTATTGTTTACACAAAATGTACCTTCAGCCCTTGTGTGTATTGTTTCTGATTTTCGTTGAATCCTGGCACGCTAACGCTGTTGTCACTAAAGTGGAAATGACAGGTAAGCATAGATTGTAGTCGTAGGCAACAAAGCTTTCAAAATTCTTGAATGCTTATATGTTAAGCATATTGAAATTTGCCACGGAACAGTAGATATCCAAAGCTTTAACCATTGCGCAACTTCTTCGTTAAGCCCTGATGAACAGGTATAGTTGTATTGACCTAGATACCTCCTGAGCAAATGAAAAAAAATTTTGATGCGTTCATAGCTGAAAGAGGTATAGGTTAAAAATTAGAGGCTCCACATCTAACTGGAGTGATGATGTACTTTCAGAAATGTCCCGGCGGATCAACAACGATTTACGACTTAACCTTGCATCATTCAAAAGCAGGACGAAGATAATTACCGCGATCGCAGCGATGCGTGGTGTTAAGGAACATCAATACTTTATTTTGTACTGTTCGGTCAGAAAAGTTGCTGGCCACTATTTACACATTTTGATCGCGTTTAGAGGCACGTTTTTTTAGTTATTAAGATTGTTACGAATCAATCATATCGCTTATGAAACAACCAAAGGGCGGAGACAAAGCTAAAATCACAGCTGCTAAAGAATATTCTCAATTGCAAAAAAGGTTTTTGGCTCTCTCGATAATGGGGATTTTGGCCGAAGACAGCAAAAATGCCGATAACGATCTGACAGGTTTCTTGGAACTTCCAATAACATTTGGATTGGTCCCTATTGATATTGTTTCTAAAACGATAGCAAAATTCATTAACACGTACGCTAGGTTTCTTGAGGATTCTCATAGTAATCTTAGACTCGAGGAACAACGAGGTATACATTCGATATCCCATTTTTTATCACGCTCTAATGCACTAACAAAGTTTGACTACAAACATGTTTTATCGCTATTCAATAGGTTCTTTAAGAGCTTTGTAATGTGTAACCGATCCCCTACCTATATAAATTGCCCTCTGATATTTTTTTTTGATTTATTTGGCTGGATCAAAACTACATAAAATTTCTGTAAACTTGACCAAAGAGATATATGGGGTTTGGCAGGCAAGAAGGTTCATTTTTTGGCATTTTAATCTATCAAAGAGACTTTTTTAGGTTTGGATGAATTTTTATTCCATAATTTATTTAATGCTTAATAATAATTTTTCGAATTTTGACAATATGTCAATATTTTTTCCCGAAATCCCGCACAGTTTCAAATAGATATTTTTGCGCCCGGTTCTTTTGCATCTTATGGATAACAACATCTGACATTGTGATAGCTCACTTTTTTATATGCCAAGGCTCTAACACATCTCCGTTATTGGTGATTTTAAATTTGATGATTCAACAACAATCAAATATTAAATTTTGACGTTTCATGTTCATTTTTGAGAGCTGTTTCGAATTCTTGTCGTCCAACACACACCACACACTACTTTACTTTTGTGTCTCAGAATTCCAAAATATATCTTATTCTCATCAATTTCATAGAACTTAATTCAACATGATGAATCCTGAGTTATATTTTATAGCCGGGTTATTACAATATCACTGCTTTACGTGTGTTTGTGCGCCTCAGACTATGCAAGCTGATCGTTAGCAGGTAAAAGGAACTTCCCTGAGTCAATTCAGAATTATTCTTTGTACAACGCACAGGGCCAAATTTTCTCAATCTACTGAAAACAGAAATGATTAGTTGTAGATTTTATACTTTATCTATCCAATTAATAAACAACAGTTAGATCAACCGGTGTCAAATCAGCATCTAGTGATCAATTGATTCCCTTTATATTTACTGCGTTTTTCCACTTATTCCATTGGAACATCTTATTTTCTACATTTGTGATTGCCATACACATTGATTGCCATTTACGTTGTGATTAATACATTTTCATATTTTTACATTTGTAAAGGCGCCAATCCCTAAATAAAACCTCTATTTTGACATTTCTTTACCATTTCATTTGGTTTAGGTTTCCAGTAGATGAATGTGAGAGATTTCATACAGTTGTAGCCATCGTTCCTTGGAAATAATAACATTTCATGCCATGCTACCCAAGACTGCCTCCACCCTTCAAAGAATGTCTGATTTTATGAAAAAAATAATTCTAAAATTAATGCTCAAAAGAATCATCCAACGTTGAGACGATGAAATTCGAAAAGAGAATCATTTAAATAATTATTTACGAGGTCTATCAAATGCTGTCAAATCGAAACTCGATCAAAATTTTTGAAATTTGATGTTTAGTAACTCGAAATCTTTAAATAGTTAAGAATAAATGTAGGGTAATAGTTGATTGGCCTGTTGAATTTTCTGAATTGTTCAAGATCAGGTTTCATGATTTTCTGTCTGCCTACAATTGTGACATTAATCATATCAAAATATCATAAGATCAAGATTTTATCATTTTGACAATCGATATATTCATATTACTAATTTTTAGAACCAATAGCTCTCGAAGGCGATGTTCTGGTGAGCCTGATCACCAAGGCTGAATTAACTCCCCACGACATACACCTGCCCTCAACGCTCTCTGACAAGCAATATCCAAAAGCTTCGATTGTAAAACTGTTTTATTCAGACTTAGATGTTTTTGTATATCCTGATTTTGGTTGTTCTGCCAGTCACGTTATCACTGTCATTGACGATATATAGTCTTCGTTACAGCAGTAACCGTTCATTCGCCATTATATCGGTTTAAAAAGAGATGGAACTAATTTAATTAAATAATCGTTATAGCTTAATTTACAAAATTTTGATCTTTTCTTTTTATATCGTGACGTTTCGGACAAACGTGAACACTGAATTTGAAATAATTGAAATAGTTTTACCAAAATCCACTCTTGGTTTCGGTTTTCCGAATGAAGGCTATTCTTTTTTTTCATAAATAATGAAGTATAAAATTCAAACATACAACTGTTCATCAGTTTTGCAATAACCGTGAACCATGACGACTATTACAAAGTACCTTAATATTCATTAATATGTTTTAATGATATTGTGGCACGCCTGAGTGAAATGTCACAAATTTTTTTCTCTGAATCCATACTAACATCACACGAACCAAAAATGCCAAAAACAGACAGCAAATATCTTAAAGAGGGTTCAATAATATCGATAGGAATACCCATGATTATTTGAAAAAGGTCATAAAAATCTTGGAGGTTTAGACAGCATGATGCGGCATTTCAGTTATTGTCGTCCATGATCATTCAGTTCGTACTCTTAAATATATCAGAGAAGTGCGTATTAGGTAAGAAAATCATATATTACTTGAATTTATTCAATTTATCAAGAATCTTATTAAGTTAACATATTTAATTGAAAATGAAGGATTTTGTAATCTTGGTATTCTGTAATCCATTATTCTGATTATTTGGCTTCGCTGAATCATGATGATCTAATCATAATATAGAAACAAATTGTACACAATATAGATTATATAGATCTCAGACACCTGTTACAAATCGTAGGCTTTTGAAAACGTGAGCTGGGCGTGCCAATGCGCCTTCTCGTTTACAATGTGACACTTACGTGTTTTCATCCTTTTGAACTTAAACACAGTGTTTCTCAATATCATGCTAGACCCTGCCAGGAGTTTGCCCCAAACCATAAATAATTTTCAGCTATCACAGACTTATTTTGTTATTTATATGTATTCTAACTTGGTGGCCGATAGAGTGACAAAAATGATTAACCAGCGAAACTGCCGTATTTTTATTAATTACCACAACTTATTGGTTACATTCATGTTTTCTTGAGCATATTAATAATGATCTTACCGTTTTAAATTGCGTTCTTACGATTTTTGTGTAGAATGTAAAGATAACTTTCCTACTTTTCGTTCATGAATATTGTTGATCCTCTTTGATAGGTTAAATGTTTTCACATTTTTCCTGTTTTTTGGAATGAAAAATATCGGAAGACAATAAGAGAAAACTGAATGTAATTTTAAAGTAAATTTTGTTACAATATATCAGCATGAATATGAGCTATAGCTGGCGAGTCGTTGTCAGTATTACAAATCATCATTCGGCAATATAAAATATCTAAGCAAGCTGTCGAACAGAAGAATACACATATGTCTGTCTGTAATCTATCACAAAATTCTAGTGTTTAAACGTAAAGTTGTTTATGTAATCTAATATTTCTCACATAGCGCTAAAACTGAGGTGAAAAATACTTAAAAAAATATCCTTTATATTTTGTTCATCAAAGATAATCATGTAAAAAAGAAAATTCATTCAAATTTTAATTTTTATCCCCAATATACGTTTTTGATTGTTTGCACCCTTTACAGCATCACCTAAGCTGATGACACACTTTTTCAATATTATCAAAACGAATAGAGATTGTAACTCAAGATTTAGAACAAGAAATGGATATAAACCCTCAGAAAAATTTTGTACAACATTACGGCAAATTATCACTACATTGTGATAAACTTACCAAATTGTCTGGGTCAATGAAACGGGAAGATAATACACATATACTGAGGAGAACTGGAATCAGGAAATTAAAGAAATTGAGTTTATTCCTTTATGTTATTCAATACTGACCACAATTTCATCATTAGCCATAATGATAATTAAATAAGATCAAAAATCTAAGAGTATACATTTCTGCTCATTTTGGAGTACTTGAAAGAAAAGATGGCTGTGTAAACTGAAGAAAAGGTCACTTCATAATATTAAAAGATAAGATTGGATTCAAAAAACAAATCCAGAGTTAGGGAAAAGGTTTTCTATTTCAAACATAGAGTCAATGTTTCGCTCGAAGCACGCCCATTTACATTCAGAAAAGTTGTACAATAGCAAAGACCCATAAATTAACATCAAACTACGTTAAAAGAGAATATTTACTATCATAGATGAAAGATATGGTATATAAAATTACTCAGGCAAATTTTAATGGATATAAAACCACTCACCAGAAATATTTAGCACAAAATCAACGAAAAGCATTAATTGTTGTAATAATTGTTAAATGAATTATTCGAAATTGAACGGCCTAATGCATGGTTTGCAATCAAAAAAACCTAGCCAGATATTCGACAATTTGAACATTATTTATTTTAGACAATTATGATTATTTTGAAGTTGTAAATAATTTGCAGATTTTGTAAAAAATCACATTGATCTATATCAGGTTGTTTGTTTGTTATCAACCCAACCGCTTAACAATAGGAGCAATAAATGATTTAGTTCATGATAAAGACAGCCGACAAAGATTGGTAGGTGATTTTTTAATCTGTTTAATGTTATGTAACCAGGTTTTGATACATAATTTCAGAATCATATTTTCACCTGGGGTTTAGTCGGAGTATTTCTATCTGATAAAGGATATCCAATACCGAACTCACCGGCTACATTATAACCGCTGGTACAATCGTTAATTACGTTTTGATATAGTTGACTTTTTTATCTACATGTAAGAACGTGACGTCATATCCGCCATAAGTATCGAATCTATTAAACGGAATGATTATATCATAATGAGTAAAATCTTTGGAACTAGTTCGTCAAACATCTGCATTCTTTCGATTTATGTTGATTTTTGGATTTTTATCATATTAGCCAAGAAAACAATGATATGTACATTATTTAATTTTTCCAATGATCTAATTTGCATGGAATAAAATCAATAAGACACCTTGGAATAAAGAAAGAGGATTTTTATTTTACCAACGACATGAATGTAAAAATCAATCACAACGAACGCACGTTTGAAAAAACATTTGGACAAAATGTCTATAATTGGAACAGGTCTTGAGTATTTACTGTAGTTATTATACATTTAAAAAGCTAAAGATGTGTACGAGGATCACGATAATCGGCGATTCAGAGCATGCTTCATAAAACAGAAAGAATGTCAAGTATCAGAGTAATTTTATTCGTTCAAAAGGCTGTCACAATCACTGGATAAATATGTTAATGTAAACTTGATCCAACCACTTTATTTTTGCAGGTATAACTTAAAAGTTGGATCGATTTTGAATTACTTGGAAACAAGTGATATCTTATTAAATATGAGCGACTTTCTCAACATAAAAATTGTCAATTTTACGAATTCAGGGTGATTATTAACTCAACTGTATTTACAAAATTATCAAAATATTTTTATTAAAATGCTAGTTTAGAAAGTGTTTGTGTGTCAGATGAAATCTTGGATCATTCTGTTCCAACATCATCTGAATTAGTTCAAAAACGATGTGTTAAAACGTTATTACCTAAGAGTAAACAATTAACAGGAAAATATTGATAATTCATAGATAATTATAATATATTTATATTTTAATCCTTTTTGCATGTTTAAATTTGAAATAAACGAGAATGACCTCGAAGACGGCGGCATAACATTAATGCCAATGAAAGTGTGACGGGAACGATCGCAATATCGATCCTATCAAAAAGTTATAAAGGCCCTAAATTAAATAAAACACTACATCATTCGATTTTCGATGAGTATTTACCTCTAAAGAATTTGATATCGGAGAGATTTTTGATCCAGGTGATTAGAGATTCTTTGATGGTCTAGATACTTGAGAAGCTGATGGTTCGGCATCGTTTGATGATGAGGGGACTTGGAAATGACTTGATTCATCATCCTCTGATGGCGGATGTGCTTGGGAATCAGTTGAATTAGGATTCGTTGGTTGCCGCTGTACCTGGGAATCGGTTGAATCAAGTTCCCATCATGGCTGAGGTGCTTAGAAATCAGTTTATTCAGGATTCTTTGGTGGGAGCCGTATCTGTGAATCAGTTGATTCAAGATCCTCTGAGGGCAGTTGTACTTGGGAATCAGTTGATTTGGGATCATTTGGTGGCGGAGGTACTTGTGAATCATTTTATTCCGATTTCCTTGGCGGGAGAGGTAGGTGTAAAACTTCTGATTCAAGATCCATGGATGACAGAGGTCTTTGCGAAGCATTTGATTCCGCATCGGTTGGTTTTATCTGTATTTTCGAATCAGGTGAGTCAGTATCCGTTGATGACACAGGTTTATCTGATGGAGTCGATCTACCTTTAGCGAAAAAAGTCATAATAGAATCTTCATTTAGAATATAATGTCCTGTAAATTAGATAAAGAAAAATTTCTAAAAATGAAGTCTTTAACAAAGTGATAATTCGTTTTGAACCTTAATAAATCTTTTTGAACGATTCAAGAGAGGTATCGTTTACCTTTTAACTTTATCATAAGAAATATGCGAGAAAATAGAGTAGGGTCATCCACAATTGCAGATAGGTCATTCAGAAATCGATAAATTTCGAGATTCATAACTTAAAATAATACTTTATTAAGGTTTGCGAATTGTAGACATAAGTACAACTACTTGCCTACGACCGAATTGAAAAATATACCTATAAAACTATTGCTGTTCACAAATATAATTCTGGTGTTTTTCGAATTATCGATAGTCCTCACATGAGACGTTGTTAGATTCTACTACCACTTTTGGGTATAGAATAAGTTATTTAATGCAGACCTGTACCCAGAAGAGGACAAACCGATCTTCATAAAATCATTCATCTTCTCGAAACAAAGGCCTAGTGAATCCAATAAAGTTATTCAACATTATATGACGTAATTACACAATTTGCGTTCCGAATCTTCGATACGGACATTCAAAAGTTCGTTAATTGTCATTTTTTTTATAAAATGTTAATCAAAATATATAAAGAACATATATTTTATGATCTTTAGAATATAGGTTAAATTCTTGACCATAATATGAGAAGTGGTTTGCAGATATTTGCCTGACCCTGATAACATGAATGTGTTAAAAATTTTATCATTTACGATTTCATCAGAATAAACAAAAAACAACTTTTGAATGTCCACATCGTAAAACCGGAAATTTATATCGTAAAATAGTGTAGTTCTTCGACAAATGCGTTTTTGTAAAAACATTGTCAGGATTCCAATGAGTGTAAAAATTTAAAAAGAAATACAACCAAGATTCATTAATGATCAGTAGTTGTTTAAAATCTGATCAAACAAGTCTACTGATCACTCGTTTCTAATTTTGTAGCCAGAACAATGGCCACATATAGAATTTTGTAAACTCAATCCGTTGACCAAGCATAAAATATATGGTTTTGTACATCTGATGTCACTAAAATGTCAAGTAATTGTCCCTTTAAGCTTGACAACAATTGATCTTCTGTTAATCATCCCAGCTCATTCGTGTCATTCAAAAATTACGCGCAGTATCTTCATGGCAAAAAGATTGGAATGATAATAGAAAGTCAGCTCTTAAAAAAATTTAATTTATAATTTCATATTAGATACATTAAAATCTATTGTATTATTTCTTGATCGCAATTGGTGATTTTTGCATTCAAAAGTTCAGTAGTCTTTTTGAATGCCAATTTAAAATTTTCTTAAGATTCCGGCGATCTCTCTAATATTCTTAGCTGGTTGTCACGACAAGATTCGTGAATATACCTTTGTATATTGGCCTAAGAATCTTGAATATTTAAAACGTTTTTATTTAAACACGTACAAATTTTGTTATGGCCACATCAGAACATTTGGACGGGAAATGGGCTAAATCACATATGAATAATTAAAATATTTGATTTATTTGAGGTATGGAAATATACAAGGGGAATTCTATTATGAAAAACGAATTGTTTGAAATGCAATATTCATATTCCATAATGAATAAAACCAAAAACTGTGATATTTTTTCAGTCACAAGGCAGAAAATTATTATCAATAGGTGTTACATGTTCACAGGTATATTTTCTATCATCGACTCGAAAACGATAATCATAATATAGCATGAAAACTGGCGGAAATATCTTCATGGGACATTAAGACGAGAACACCTGGTTGTATTCCCAAAACATGTATGGTTCCCCGAATTTTCATTATATTTATCAACTGTGTAAAATGCGGTATGTATACATTGCGTCAACAAAATACTTATATTCAAAAATTGCCCGAATTCAAAGTTAAAAAATATCCATAGTTTTCTCTTTTTTGCATATATATAGACTTTTCAGTGAACTGGTACGCCTGTCGAGTCTATAAACATTATCAATCAATCAAATTATCAAACTTTGGTGTTTTCAGATTCGCAAATGTCTTAAATTTCTCAAAACAGAATTAGTTTGAAAGAAATTAAAAGAGCTGTATAATCAGCTGCAGGTGTACGGATTCAGAAGGTGATAAAAAAAGTTTATCAAAAATAATACCTCTTCGGAAGTCAATTTGCCGCTTGTTGAATGTCTGAACAAGGCCTTTGATGTACTTATTCGCCAATTCAGTGAGAGTGTTGTAGATTTCATCCATCGGATCAAATTCCTTCTTTAGTATAGGCTCTAACAAACAAAGCACGCTACTCTCCTCAAAACTTCTGTCTACGTTGAAAAATAAAATTAGGCGTGTCTCTAAATCACGTTTAGACACTAAAACACGATTCCAGGCGTTAATAGATCTATGTCGATCAACATTCTTTGCGTTTTTATCCCAAATGTCGATAAACTTGTGGCAATCTAACTAAATTACCAACACACCTTTAATCAGGTCAAATATGCGGACTAATCCAATAGCTACGGTTTCTAAAGCACAAAACAAGCGAAAGTATACATGACCGTGAATACTACGCCTGCTACCAATCGAGGCAGCCACATCCTTCCAATGCGTGCTTAAATCCTTGATTATCAGTACTTCATCTTTGAGTTTCTGCGAGACTTGAACTGCCACATCCGGATACCAGATAGGCTCCGTATCTATGACTTTTTAATCTATACTTCTTTCCGCATCGAAATCGTTTAATAATTTTTTCCGATCGTCACCAGAGATCTACGTCAGTAAAGATATACCTGTTGCCCATCTTTCAAAGAGGAACGCACACAATTATTGAATCAAATTCTATACACAACAGGAAAACAAAGTGGTGCGTATTTTCGGTAGAGACATTTAACAACATCGAGTGTCAATTCACCTATATTAGATATAGATTACTTGTAACTATAGCGCCTGAGTCCTTGGATGTCGTCATCGAAAGGTTCGGAAGAAATACAATTGACACAAACACGGCATACAGGTGCATATGCATATATAAGGGAGATAGCAGACCACGCATGCGAGGTTTAGTAATTTTAATTACCAATAATCTCGTTTATAATAACATCTTAACATATATTAAAAAACATAAACCATCATTTAATATTTAATCTTTTAGTCTAGATTACGACACGACAATTGATAGAATGCTTTTAATATTTAATTTACAAAATTTATGATCACTAATTTCTTTTCATTCACCAAATATCGTCAAAAATTCTAAATCACGATAATTAATATATAAACAAACAATTTATCAACTCTTTGTTCTCTTTGATTACGTCACAACTCGATGATGAATAGTCATCTCCAAAAACAATAGAGTACGTTACCCCTTTTTTACCGTGCAATTGTCTGCCATTTCTGAGATATTTAGATTTTTTTTACCTCATATTTTAGTCCAACCCGTCATTATTGTGATTAGATAACTAAAGTAATATTTGTACACCTCTAACATGTTTAGAACATTGTTATTCCCATGAAATTGTATGTCTTGACAATATCGGAAGGATTAACACTAATTATATATTTCCACGCCGCCTTATTACAGAATGAATAAGGTTATTCACCAGATTAACCAGTAAGTTTATTAGCTTGATTCTGCAATCTAAATTTACATACAATGATGTGGTCAGTTGTGTCTTAGCTTGTATTTTTAATACTTCCTTTCATAATTTATGACTTGTGATGAATTTTATGTTCGTTGCAATCCGGACATGATCGGTTAGAATTCATTGAATTAATTCTTTTTAATGTCATTCATATAGAATTAATCATCTCGTGTAGAAATTATGGTAAATAAAATATAACCTATACATTTTCTAGCTTTACATATTTCTAGGGTAAATAGCGTGTTATTCGGGATTAAATTTTGTTCAATTTTATAGATTTAACGTATTGTCTCCAACAGCTACGGAACGACCAAACTCTTGATATTTTTGTTGTATTTTATCACGCTCTTTCTTTGAGTTAATTCTAACATAGGCCTGAACTTTCTTTAGCCGACAGGATTCATTAAAGAAACAGTATCAGCTCCCAAAACGAATTCGTTTTTCGCCTAGCAAAAAATATAAAATTAATCATAATAACTAGTTGCATCCATCCTACTTTGTATTAATGATATTATGTAAAGGCAAAGCATGATTGCACCTATCGTAGTTTTATTCCCTTTTTGCTAGGTTTAGTTTATTGCGGTGGTTTCAATTAAGGGGAAACGTACTAGTTTCTGGTTTATTATCCTATTTAACTATCACGGCATCTCTGCCAGTTAAATTTTTCATTTTGATATTGCAGAGCATGCCGATTGACCAACCAAAAACCCAAAATTTATTAATCCATTAACTTTTTAGCCATCTGATTAAAGTTAAATTTGTTAGGTGAGACAACGAGATCTGCATAATGTCCTACTCATTAGGTGTAGGTTATTTTTACCTCTGCATTTCATCTTATTAACACCTTAACTCTAAACTTGTCTAATCCTTAAATTATCTCTGCTTGAAATGATTCCTTTTCATTTATGTTCAATCTCATTACCATATTATTTATTCATTTATTTTTAAATCCGTGATGATCGTTGATCAAATTCGAAGAATTCTTAGGATATATACGTAATTCGCATTTCTTAACAACAACGCATCTTTTTATGTATTGAGTTCATTATGCAATATATCAATTTATATCATTGGTGGTATTGTGGATTTTTTTGTCAGAAGTTTCATCAGAGGTCATATTGCATTACATTATATGAAATCAAACCAGGAGCTTTAAGTAGAGAATTGTCACATATGGTGAGGATTGATATCCATTAAAATATCGGCCCTATTCCTACAATTTACTCTGATAGCGTGTTTGGTGTAAAGTTCTAAAATTCATAATAAAATGAGCCTATATTTTGAAAAAATGGTTCAAAAATCGGATACTTTGTCTGCTGAGAATGAAATTCAACATTCCAATTAACAGAATGTCATTTAAAACATCCGTATAATAATTATCCATATTTCTACGTTTTTGACAGAAATATCTGCACTTGTTAAAAAACCCAGACAGGATAATTAAACATATTTCATAAGCCTGTAATTCGTCATGTGTCCAAAAATAATCAGACTGGGGCGAATTTATTGAACAAGATTGTTTCTTATCAGAGAATTACTGATTCTGTTCGGCTAGGTGTTAATTCACTTTTGTAAACTGACGGCGCAGTTTCACAACCATAATTCCTTGCTAGCGGCAGGTAACGTCGTAATTTTGACTTAGTGCGAAAACCAACAAATATATTTGTTTTATGATTTCACAGAAAAAATGATATATTAAAATCTAATTTTTTAAATATTTATGGCTGATCAACAGTATCATTTGTGAATTATACTGAGGCCAAAGTTCGTGCATCCCTATATATACCCATTACATAATTGAGATATATAGCGTAAATTTATTCACATATTTATAAACATAATTCAAATAAATATGTGTACAAATTTTCGATAAAATATTTAATAGTTGATATGGCCGTATATTATTGTTACTATTCGAAAATTTTATTAAAATATATGGAATGAACATGATTTACTCCACCTACACAGAAATAGAGGTTTCCATACCAATTTATGATAAAGTATGTCATCAATCATAATTAGTTGATACACGTGATTCTTGATTGTTATCAACCGTTGGGTTTAAATTATAAATGTTTTTTACCTAGAATGACAAAAATTATACTTCGGAATCTATGGTTTTGTAGTTCAACAATCATTAAATACTACCTTCCCTTATACATTTCTTAAATAATTAAAAACATCACGAAGAAAATAAAACTGTCAGTTATGATAAATAATGGCCATAAAACAATTCAGAAATCCGTTTGGATTGAATATAGATTTGAGGAGACTGTTGCAACCATTTAATCCATTTCGATGAACCATCGATTGAAGTATTGGTTCACACCCATAATTGATCAGATTGATTTTTTAGATCATTTCATTGAATATTGATCAAAAATATGTCAATTCATTATCATACACATACTTTGTGTATACTGTTCTCATTTTGAGCCGTTCCCCCTACCTTCGTATACGATCTATTTCTAATATTCATAAAACAGGTGTTTACAAATAGTGGATAACAAGCTAAAATTTTTTGACCATGTAGCGTCACCTTTTGTTTGAATGGAATTACAATGCGGCTAAGATATAAAACGATAGCTGGTTAGTCTCTTGACAACGTGCCAATTCAGCTATATACTCTAATATAATTTATCTTTGATAACATTTCACTGAATAAATCCCAATACTCAATTTATCATATGCCAAAATATAATGAAAAATGTACCGCGTTTTCGCGTGTATAGAGGGCCCCCTATACTAAAGCTGCATAACCTACATTTTCAATAAATCATATTTTGTACATATATAAGCTGCAGAGTTCAAATTAGGTTCAAATACTTCTGCTTATAGACCAAAATGTAAGGATAATGTTTTTTGAAGCACTTCAATGCATTAAAGTTTACAAATACGGCATGTGTCTGAAAATAAAAATCTTTGGAGGTCAAAAAGTAAACGATTGCATTTTACTGACAGAAATCACCTAATTTTTGAGGTGGGTTCCAATTCTCTTTGGAAAAATGCGTGCGAATTCAAGTCATTAGGAAAAAAACCGAAGAGTATAATTTCAAATAAAGTCTACCTGAGGTTTAATCATTAATTCTAAAATGAATTAACACAAAAACTTCAATATTGTAAAGTCTGTGTCACATGATAATAAAAATAAATATCAACGAAAATAATATTTGCAAAATATTTTCTAATTGTCTAAATTCATGTGATTGATAACAGTCAGAATTCTAATTTCGAAAACCGGACCCAACCGATTAATTCCGATTCTCATAGGATTTGTAAAGCTAGAATTGAGTTAATTTTTGTAAATAAATGACGCAATCGAAATCATTTACTCTTTTTTTAATTAGTAAACATAACTGAGTAAGGTCTGCGATAGATTTATGGCATATATTTAGATGTTGTCAACGACGAATTTTCCCCTGATAGACCTTAAAATATTTTATAACTAAATACGGTTCAAAGATAGATTCGAGGTCATCTTGGAACCGATTATTTAAAACTAGAAAGATGTCTGCGGTATATTACTATGAGTTCAAATGACATTTAAGTCAGAATATTTAGTGATAGAAATTATTGAGTGAATTCATAACAGTTTAACAAGAAGTATTTCACACTAATGTTTGGTGTGATAGGTAAAGTTATAAATATATTTTGGACAGTACCTTCAGTTGTTTGCTGATATATTCACAAAAAACAACAAGGAAGTGTTTGATTTCCATTACCTTCAACAAGGTACTGATATATCATTTTACCATTTCTTTGTCTAATTTGAATACAACAATTACCGTTCCAAATTTCGCAATTTCCAATGGTGACATTCCAAAGTTGTTTTTTTATACAGTGAACCCTGTCTAAATTTCAGAAATGTAGAGCAAAGATTTTGAAAAACTGAAAAATAGACAGGGTTAATAAATTGGTGATTAACTGAATTATTTAAAGAATTTGTGATAAAATTCTTCATGTTTTCTTCAATTGATATACCATTCTGTTGGAATCTTTTTGCGAGAGCTATTTAGGATTTTTTTATGCATTTTCGTAGAAAAATCGATTTAGTAGATATATCTGTTAATAACGGTATTTAAACACCTACATAAATTATGTGACGGATTTTTATGTCTTATAATCAGGATACTCGACAATCTCTACCATTTCTTTTATGCTTAGGCTAGTGTTTGATTTAGATTTCATAGGTTTTTCTGCGCATGACAAATATTATGAAAACGAAAAGTACGAAATTTTCCAAAATTTTATTCATTGTCAAAATTGAAAGAAAATTGTTTTTAACTGAAAAATAGAAAGGTGTAATTTAATTTTTATTATAAAAAATAGATGAAGTTTTATAACGATTCTATCGTCTAGGGTCTTGATAATATGCGGTAATATTATCGAATCTGATACGAACAGTCTTTTATTGATATATGCCTGAGATCAACATCATTAATCTTTCAAACGTTTATTTACTAATTCATAATAATATAAGAAGTTTTGAATGTCCATGTCTCAAATTCGGAACTGGAAACTGCATAATTAAAAAATCGTACGTCAGGAAATACCTTTCTCTTGATAAACATCTTCTGAGATTTCACGATGAGATTGGAAACCGAAACATGGTATTATTTATTTAAATCTTATGTTAACAAAGCCAAAAAGACACCAAAAATTTAACATCAGGTTTTAGTATACAATTGTTGACCACAAATCAAAATATTTGACTAATGTGGGGAAAAATTCAGTAAAGTTTACAATCTTGTTCACTGATGATTAAAGTAGTTGGATTGAAGTTATTCGAATTATTTTACCCAGGTTTAGATTTTTATTTTGAAAAACTTTCAACTTGTCGACTATATTGTGGTTCAATGTTTTAATGACCTTTTTTCAAAATAACAAAGCAAAATATTTTTTATACAGTTCTTATAATTTAAATGCCATCTCGGTGTGAGTTCAGCGGTTTCGATATCATACTTTATCCTCTCAAAATTTTCTGCCACTCACTGATCTGGACAGTTATCGGTATTTCCCTTAATGTAATCGATACCAATAATAATTGAGAAAAACGGGTAAAGAATATTTTATCACGAAGATACTGGTCTTCAGTTATCTCAGGGCTTTCCCATCGCAGCTTTATCGTGAGAATATTTATCAATTTGCAAAACCAAACCCTACCCAGAAAGTACCACCGTCATATCATTGACTGATACATTCGGTTACATATCGATGACGTTCCTAATATTGTTCACTGTCTAATGATATCTCAAATTAACGACAAGTCCTTAGGAATAAGCAATCATAATGATGAAAAACGATCAGGACCGCGATATCCTTAATTTGGATCCCGTTGTTTTTATTCTCGTTTACACGACGCTTCTTGAATATTTCTACCAACTCCAAGGTTACGAAACTCATCGATACCAGTTTTCGGATTTTCTCACGCAACGGAATCTCTGATCTGTCTCATCAGATTACTTATAAACCAGTTCCTATTAGGGATATTTTAACTGAGTATTCATGTAAGTGTTGTGATCAGATTAGGAAAGTCTTTAATAGAGAGAAACAAACCGCGGAGTATGTAAGGAATAAGCTGAAAACTATCATCAAAAATGTTAAATTGAATATATTTTACCACTGATTCAGGATTACGTTTTTTGTTGAAATCCTTTTCAGCTTCTTGGTGAATTACCTGACGGAGTTGTAAAATGACGTCAAATTATCAAATTCTTTTTCGGTCTTTCAAATATTTGAGTTTTATGATATTTTATACAGACGTTGTGAGTGGTTGGCTGTTTCTTTATGATAAAGACATTATCAGCCGAGTAAGAAGTATGTTTCAGAAGAAGATTCCTCATATCTGAATCGTGATGTGACAAGATCAATTTCGCTATCATGTGATCTATTTTAATTTTGACGTTTTTTGATACCTGCTAGGTAACATTAAAATATCTTCAGTATGTGGTTTTTAGTACAACCTAGTTTTTACATTATGGAATTTGACGGACAACGAATTAAAGAAAAAAATACGATCAGCACAATAAGCTGAACTCTGTTAAGGTTTTTTATAAATTTCGTTTTGCAGAACCATATAACAAGTCTAACCATACCGGTACTAATCTCCTCAGCTTTTTCATCATTTTATAAAATTGAAAAAAGGGGTCAATCGCCAGTTGGCAATAAAGAGCTTATTAGAGTACTCAGAATATAATCTAATAATATATCTGTTTTTTGTTCGATGAGTGAACACGTGTAGTATACAACGAAATCAACAACGGACTTAAGATAGTCGAGGGTTTTCAGAATATATCAATAACTTTGTTTGAAACCGAATAAAACGGTCCTGTGACGGCTCAATGCATTGTCATTATGTAAACTTAGATTCAACACATGTAAACAATTTTGGACTGTCCTATGATGCTGAACAATGAGATTTCTTATTTTTCACTGTATTCACAATTGGTAAACTCAAAAGAGTAGGTGATTTCCAAGTGAAAGGGTTACTTTTAGAGCTATGGATCCGAAAATGAGTCCGATATCTTCAACTCTATAACAGGTACGCAAGAAACCATTACACGAGAAGATTGTTATTGTTACAAAAGACATACTATGACCTTTGCCAGAATGTCATTAAAGAACGAAATTATCGAATATTCAGCAATTTTCCTGTTTATTCCTGTTTCTTTAATCATTCGACCGCTAAATAAGTTCAAAAAAAACAAAGTTTGACTAAAACCCTGTGTACCCGAAGACAAGTAAAAAAATTGAAAAAAAAGAAACCTACAAACTACAGTTCCAAGCCATTTCCAATAATTCATAGTATAAAACCCACTGACAAACCATTATATTGAGCAGCGCAGGGATGTATCTGAATGTGAAAGTATTTAAATTTAATAAGTGTAAAAACGTGATCAATAATTTTTTCTATAATTTATATGAAATTCATGCCAACTGTACAACTTGTTAAGGTAATTAATAACTACTCAGATATTATCTGCAAGTAATATTTCATCAAGATTTTAAAACGTAAAGCCGAAATCGTATACGAAGACTATCGAAAAATGATGATCGAAAAAAGTACCCTTGATGAGCCATCCCATCACTATGCTATTTTCTTTTCATCAACGGCACCTTCAACATACAATTTTGACCAATACAGATCAACCGCATTCCGCATCGGGATTTAAAAATAACTAGACCCATATTGCCCAAATAAGACGAACTATATTTTGCATGATCGGTGGGACTCTAGGAATGTACGGAAAGCTCAAACAATAGATATGTTTTGGTCATCTTGAAAACGCTTGATATTGAGCTTTTTGACCGACAGTACGAATTGTGACGATGCTTATTGCGCACCTCAAAATGCAGACCTATTATTCACGATATTCTATAATATTTTAATAAAAATTTGTCATCCACTTTTTCGGAAAATAAGAATCGAAATTTTTAAAAACGTACAAAGTCAAAATATACAGCTAATATTATTCAACACTTTCATAATATTCCTAAAGATTAACCATGTATATTTAAGCGCGCAAAAAGCACCCTCATAATTCATACTTTTCGTCAAAATGCCCAGTATAATTGGTAAGAAAATGGTTTATATCTAACACGGTCGATCAGTCAAATTTTCACTATAGAATGTTAAATGGAACGGTGTCAAGACATTTCTTAGCAAGACATTTCTTCGCAAGACACGACTTCGCAAGACATTTCTTAGCAAGACATTTCTAAGCAAGACACGACTTCGCAAGA